>JARUPZ010000004.1:9285547-9500547 GCA_031213475.1 Nereocystis luetkeana
TTGGCCTTTTCTTTGTTCCATTTCGTTCTGTTTTGTGTTTGGCGTTGTCCCGTCGTCGTTGCTCGGCTTCTGTTTGTCGTTGTTGCTGCTTGCACGGTACATCTGTAGCGCTTTCTGTGGCTCTCTGTTCCTGTCGTGGTCAGGTGAACTCGATTTCTTGGTTTGTTGGATCAATGATGGAGAAGTTATCGTACTATTAATAAGAACGTTGTTCATGGAGGTATATATATATATATATACCTGGTATAATATTATGCGCCTGCGAACATGTCGTGCTTTCACTTTTTGTTGCGACCAATGCTACTTATGTAGCGGTGCTGTGCTGTTTATGGTCAACACCTGTGAGCTTTGCTTACCGCAGCTGACACACGGTCTTATTGTAGATATGTCATTGGCGTCAGATGCTTCAAGGTGGCGGTGGGGGGGGGGGGGGGGGTGGGGGGGGGGGGGGGGGGAGGGGGGGGGGGGGGGGAGGGGGGGGGGGGGGGTAACGCCGCGCGGAGGTGCTCTGCTTAGCAAGCTATTAAATTGATCCCTTTTGTAGAGGGGAACAAAAAAACAAAAGAAGATGAAAAAACAGCATAAAAAACAGTGACGGTTACATCGGTTACACCATCGGCCACTCGAACGAAGCAAGCAGCCCGGGCTGTTGAGGGCGGGGGATATTTTGTTCGGCATAGGGAGATTTGAGATGTACCACACACACGCGGCGTGATGACTACCTTCCAACTATAATAGTGCCCAAAACGGGCTGCGGTCCTAAAAGGGTCAAGCTTTGTTTTTACCAATCCGCTGGAGGATTCAAAGGCAACAGCAACGAAACCCATGGCGGCGGTGGTGAATGAATACCGGGGGACACTTCATCGCGCGGTCTGTACAGGGTGGGGATTTTGCACTTTTTGGCTCAATACTTTCGGGTCTGTTGATCTCTTAATGTATGTCAGCAACTAGGGCCACCGTGTGACACGCAACACGAACCACGACCCCTCGGATGATTTTGAGAGCGAGCGGGGTTTCTCGACTACATCGGGGAGCCACTTGGGGTGTTATGAGGCTTTAGCAATCTCACGTCCACCATGAAATCGCTTTTGTATGAAAAGTGAATTTCCTCACGTCAAGAATCTGAAAAATGCTTCTGGGTCCCCAGAAATCGGAACCGCGTGTTGGTGTCACGCGTCGACCCGTATGTCCGGTCCGTTCCAGGGGGAGAGAGTGTTATGAGGCTTAGACTGGGTAGGCGATTGGGTAACCTTTTACCTTTAGCCCAACGGACTAAGATCTTACACACACAAGTTTTTTTATATATACTTCGTATATATGCGAAGTATACATATATGCAGCCTTCTCGACGAAATATTTCCAAAGCCCGTCTCACCATTTTCGTTGTCTGTTGCCTGCCCCCCCCCCCCCATGTTTTGGAGGAAACCGGGTTTGAAATTCGTTCCACAGGGGGTGTGTCTTATCTTTCCTGTTATGTGTATACGGTATACGGTATGCCGGTTAAAGTATGTAATATAACACGATATACTAAAATGTTTGTTTGAGGGCTATATAGCCGCAGGAAACTTTTGGTCGGGTTGAGTCAACAAACGTCTTCGAATATCGTCTTGTTTCGGGTGAGATTTTGAGCTCAGAAAAAAACCAAGACGCACCACCCCTACGAACAAGGTGTCATCGTTAGCGAGAAGACTACAGCACGTGAAAACACAGGAAGAACAGGCGTGCTGCTGCTGAAGGATAGGTTTGTATTAGTAGCATTTTTTTGTGAAAATATTTATGGCTGTGGTTGAGCTCCTTGACCCAATAATTTCGTTGCAAAAAAGACCGCTATTGTTAGTGTTTTACAACATCATTTTATCCGTACTGTGGAACCACGCGAAGGGTGGCCTGAAAGCCACACCAGCAGGAGCGCCAGCGGTTCACGACGGCTTTCTCGGAGCTGGAAGGCGATTCAACGATGGGGTCGAGGATAGAGAGGTGACCGACGAAACCGTGCGACTTAAGTTACTGAGGTTGGTGGCCATCTTAGGGACCTTTCATTCCTTCAATCACCACACCTGGCCTACCGTGTCGTGTGGGGGAAGGTCGATTGTGTCGAGGCCCCGGGAGGATGTACGTGACGGCGTGATGCTCGTGACGGACCGCCCTGGGAGTCCCTGCTAACAGCTTTTAACGCATGCGGAGGAGGGAGAAACTCGAAAGAACATGCGTTACCTGTAGTAGTTCGTGACCGGGGTGTGGGTGTCGGTACAGGTGGCTCCTGGCATAGTCTCGGTGACTTGGTCGAATTTTCCGCGAAAGAGTCCGCGGGGAAACCGTCCCTTCGGCCCAGGGACAGGGGTGTGGTCAGCACGGGGCGGGCAGCTACGAGTCCGTGAGAACCTGTGAAACCAACGGAGGTCGTCGAAGTATGTGCTATCCGCTATCCGGGGTCGACGGACGCCGGTTGACGTGTGCCGATGACATCGTTGGTCAGAGGACGTAGATTAGTCAGGGGTCGATGCCCCTGGGGGGGAAATAGAGCCGGAGAGGGAATGGATACCGCTGTTGGCCGTTGTTGTGGTGTCGCCCACAAGATTGGCAAGGTCCGCAGAAATTTCGGCAATGTCGGGCAAGGCGCGGCGTCGCGCATCGACTGGGGACACCGGGAGCGGTGAGGGAGTGCTCGGTGTGCCCACCTCCTCCTGCCCACACCTCAAACCAACCGCTTGAACAAGGGAGCCAAACCCTAGATCGAGTGGTTGATAATGAAGATAAGTTGGAAGGGGGGTGAAAAGAGGGGGCGAGGTCAGGAGAGCAAGTAGAGCCAGCCGCTCCGGGAAAATACGATCCCCTTTTCGAGGCATGAGGCGCGACTCTCGCGACTCTTTGAGGAGCGAAACGCGCAAGAAAGCTCGGCAATCGTAGCGAAAGCTGAAAACATAGTGGCATCTCTAAGGGCTCAGCACGCCTTGACCCCGGCGGTCCAGCGGCGGTGTCTTGAGAAAAGCGGGGGCCGGCAGGGACGCTGCGAGGCGGTACTGCAGCGGCGCAGGGAGCTGATACTGACCAGGTGGTGGGGCGAGCTGGTAAACTGGGGGGGCGACGGCGTGTCCAAAAGGTTGGTCGCCGCAAAAGAAACATATATGTTAATATCACGGGGAGCGGGACACTTTGTACCCCTGGACAGGTCTGCCTATTAAGCCGGCACTCGTTGGTACTCACGTTGATGTTCGCTTAAGAGATAGAAGAGCCACTTTATTTCTTTCGTGCACGACGGAGATTGGGACCACGCTCGTGCCTCTCTGGAAAACCCCTGGTTTTCCACCTAAGATACGCCTTTCAAGTACTACAAATACGTTCCCAGTGCCAGAACCCAGGTAATTACCGGACTTTCAACCTCATACAAAGCAGTATCATAACAGATAGCGGAGCAATATCATAGTCATTCATTCGCCTGTTGTCCTCCGACGACGCCAAATGTGAAGGTCTTACCTACTGAGCTATAGGGGTAAAAGACCGATCGATTACCCAGCCCAGGGCAATCCTTATAACAAGTATACCTTATATAGACTTTGGGGGGGCACACAATCCCCGTAAAGCTATGTTGTTATGGTATCCCCTCTCCCCTGTTGCGGCGTGATGGTTTGTAGCTATCGTCCCCTCATCATACCTGGCAGGCGTTTTCGCCTGCTTTTCTGATGAGCGCCTCGCCCCTTCGTGCAGAAGACATCTGGCGAGGCAAGCAGCAACTAATGCAAGAAGAGCTTATAACTTCTAACATCGTCAAGCAGCACCTTGTGTGAATGACCAGAGCAGCAGAGCCAAAAGGCATCCACCTGCTAGGAGTAGTCGGTCCCCAGGTCCATACTGCCTTACACTTAACACTGGCATCGTCGACTAGACGCTTTTGGCACCTACCTGTTCGAGGCCTGATTTTTTTTCGCTCGGACTTGTTGCCTGATTCGCGGTGTCCATGTGTAATCGGCTACAGCCATGCGAGTTAGAGGTGTGGGAGTGGATTGTGAAGTGCCGCATCTTCGATCCATTCTCCGAGTTCTCCGGATTGTTTTTGTTCGTGCCTGAGCTTTCTATGAATCTGCATATACGGCCCTTCAGGGTGGGCTAGTGTTATGGTATCCCCTCTCCCCTGTTGCGGCGTTGTGGTTTGTAGCAATCGTCCCCTCATCATACCTGGCAGGCGTTTTCGCCTGCTTTTCTGATGAGCGCCTCGCCCCTTCGTTCAGAAGACATCTGGCGAGGCAAGCAGCAACTAATACAAGAGCTTATAACATCTAACATCGTCAAGCACCTCGTGCGGGTGACCAGAGCAGCAGAGCCAAAGGCATCAAATTGCTAGCAGTAGTCGGTTCCTAAGTCAACACTGCCTTACACTTAACAATGTGCTATAGATGATGAGCTGATTCCCGTAATATATAATATCAGGTAAGTTTTGTTTCCGTGCCTTTGTGGTTAAATGAGCGAACGTTGGGTGCTACATATATACGCCCACCGCGTCGTGAGTTCGGGTCTTCTTGTCGAGCACGTCGTTTTTTTCGGGAACTATATTTACTTGACTGTCATACATACTCGTATGATTTTTTGTTGTTTAACTACCCAGGGCCCACAGGGAAAAACAAGGAAGAGTTCATCAATCTTTTTGTGTAATCAAGGTCATGGAGATACGAACAAGGCGTATTTAGTTTTCAAACCGGCGATCGCAGTCAAAAGTTATACGACCGTTCATGAAGTACATCCAGAGTTATACAAGTACCCGCACTATACGTACGTACCTGGTATACCTGGGATATGTGGATATATAGACTTTGGAGTTAATCGAGAAATACAGATAGATAAAAGGTAGGGTGATCACTCGGCCGAGTGGCTTTGAGCGGCCGAAAAAGAAACAACTACTACTATTAATACATACCTGGTCTGGTAATCTCAAGTGGACCCCTATTTATGCCGATCACCCTCACAGAAGATCAAAATTATTCATAATCAATCGATGGATTCGACGACGATGTCGTCACCTTTTAAAAGAATGTCCGCCCCACGGACGGTGGTAGTTTAATAGGATGCAGCTTTTACCCTTAGCTCTTCTAGGACCGCAGTCCCGTTTGGGGGACAATTTACTCAGAAATTGAGCTGTTTGTACCCAAAACGGGACTGCAGTTCTACAAGGGTAAAGAGACTTCATGCGACTCGCGCAATAACCCCTTATTTAGGGTCGATCTTAACGAGAGGGCTGCTTTTTAGGGATTTTTCAGTATTTTCCCGAAAATTCGGTATTTCTTGGTTTTTTCCTATAGGAAAATACAGAAATTTCGGGAAAATACTGTTTTTGTTTTTTAAACACTCCTCGTTAAGATCGCGACCCTTTTACGGCGCTTCGCGCTTGGTACAAGCAAGCGATGTCTTTCTCTTCTACTGTACGGAGTAGGCCTAGCTGTCAAGGAATCATTGTGCAGTAAGTCTGTGTATACTCATCAGTTCGTTGACGAGCGGCTAATGTCTATGCGCTTAGAGCTGGCTGGCAAATGCGAGGCAGTCAATCGTCGTTGCGTATGCTCCAACTGATTGTACCAAGGACGCCGAACTGAAACGTATTTTCTGGCAGAAGCTGGAGTACTTGGTGGAAAAAATCCCGACGAAAGAGTGTCTGTTTGTACTGATGGATGCCAACGCGCGAACTGGACAGAGGAAGGAAGGGTGCGGTGATGATGAAAGCAGAGTGCTGGGAGCGTATGGACGTGATGTTCGTAACGATAATGGCAGACGGCTCCTGCCGTTCGCCACCAATTACAAGTTAGCCCTCATCAACACGTTTTTCAGCACGCGCAAGGGTGGGATATCGCATACACACAACGGCACCAGCCCGGATGACCGTAAGCGGATCGACTACATCCTAACCCGTCAAGCCCATCGACCTAGAGTACAAGATGCGAAAGTCGTCCCACAGCCTCCTGCCCCAGCTAAGGCTGGCTCAGACCACAACATCTTGTATATCAAAGTCCGACTCGGTGATCACTTTGCGCCCAACAGACAAATACGTAGACCGACAAAACGCCGAGAGTTCGACAGGCAACTTTTTATGTTCGATGGAAAGTGTCGTGAACGAGTAGTCGCCAGGGTCATCTCCACTCTCAACCAGCCTATCCAGCCCCGTAATACGTCTGGTATGGTTGAGATTTTCACTACGGCTGTTATCGATGCGGTCGTAAAAGAGGTACCACCCCCTGCACGTCGCCACCGCAGACATGGATTGTGTGAGTCTGCCGAAACCTTGGCCGCATTCATACCAGCATAGACAGCGAGGGAGGATGCACGACAATTATTGCGTGCCCACCCCCGGGATAGAACCGCGTGGAAGACCCTGAGATCTGCGTGTGCGAACCTGCAGAAGGTGATTGCCGCAGGACTGCATGCGTACTTACTTCGAAGCGTACCTTGCCGAAACCGAACGACTCCTAGCGAACAACGACCAGAGAGGCTTTTACAAGCACCTTAAGAGTACGGTAGGATTGGAAGGGACTAAAGCGAGGAGCGAACAGTTCATTAGGGACGAGGATGGCACGCTCTTACCGAATAAGGAGCGAATTCGTGAACGATGGGCGGGGTTTTACCACAAACTCTTGAACACGAAGTCGCTGAAACTCGATCCCACGATCATCGACCTCTTGCCACCGCGACCACCTAAACTGTCGCTTGAAGATGAACCATCCATAGACGAGATGACCGAAGCACTTAAGGGGATGTCGAACTGGAAAGCTGTCGGGCCAGATGGTCTCCCGGTCGAACTCCTAAAAATCGACCACCCGGCATTCGCTCAGTGCTTTCACAACATCCTCGTCAATGTGTGGTTAACAGGAAAAGTCCCTCAGCAATGGAAAGATGCGATCATCAAGGTCCTTCACAAAAAGAAGGATCGAACTGACTGCAACAACTACAGAGGGATTTCGCTTGTTGCCTACGCAGGCAAAGTGTTGTTGAAAATCGTCGCGTCCCGCCTCAGCAACTACTGCGAGACCGAGGAACTACTCCCTGAGGAACAGTGCGGCTTCCGCCCCGCACGATCAACGATTGATATGTTGTTCGTCGTGCGCCGGTTGCAAGAGCTCGGACGACAGAGGGAAATCCCCTTATACGTGTGCTTCATCGATCTGCAGAAAGCGGACGACTCTGTCGACCGAGAGCTGTTATGGAAGGCACTCACACGCTTTGGCGTACCAACCAAGATGCTGAGAATTATCCGTAATTTCCACGATGGCATGCGGGCTCGCGTGCCTACTGATGACGGCGAGCACTCGGAATGATTTGATGTCACGCAGGGGCTGCGGCAAGGCTGTGTACTATCACCGTTACTGTTCAACGTGTTCTTCGCTGCTGCGTTACACGTCGTACTAGTACGCTTCAGCCAAGACGAAGCCATTGTAAGGGAATTGGTCCAACTCAGTGAAGCTGGAGTAGTTCGAACAGGGAAGGAGGAACCATTGGCGTGCGTGCGAAGGGCCGTATCGGGCATGCTGTACGCCGATGATGCAAGAATTGTCTCGAAGTCGGCAGAAGGGCTCGCGAAAAAGTTGACAGTCATCGTGACTGTCTTCGAAGCAGCAGGCCTCACGGTGTCGGAAAAGAAGACAGAGACAATGGTCCTACAAACACCAGACCAGACGACCCTCGCACCACCACTCGTCATCGAAGCGGCAGACCAGAGGTATAAGCAGACGACCCAGTTCTTATACCTAGGCGGCGTTATCCACGAAAACGCTGCCCTCTCGCTCGAAATCGACCGACGGATCCGCCTCATGCGAGCATGCCTCAAACGGTTCGGCCCGGAGTTGTATGATAGGACGGCCGCCCCCCTTAGCCTTAAAGTCCGAATGCTGAAGGCCGAGGTGATTGAGACCCTGCTGTACGGGTGTGTGACGTGGACCCTCAGAGCGGAACACTTTGCCAAGCTTCGAACGGCTCACCACCAAGTCCTGTTGCGAGTAATTGGCTTCCAGCGCCGACTTCGTACTGACCATGCCACCCTCTCGTACGCAAAGGCCCTCAAGATGACACGTTGCGAGAGCATCGAAACGACCATTCGTAAATGGCGGCTCTTCTTTGCGGGGGGCGTGACACGGCAAAGCAAGGAGCGATTACCCAGTCGGGTAATGTTGAGGACGATAGCTGGTGGGAAGAACCCGAGACCAGGCGGACAGTGTAAGACTTGGCATAGATGCATAGTCGAAGACCTTAGGGGGTTCCGAGCCACCGAAGGGTCAACGGAAGTTGCCCCCTTGGTGTTTGGAGTTGAGACCGCGTTGTGGTCCACTGCAGCCAAAAAGGCGGGGAAGTGGTACCGGGGGATCCTTGAAGCAGCCGAACGGTTCATGGTGAGGTGGCACGAGACTGAGGCTGAGATGAGTAAGCAGCGCCGCGCATCCGCCGTGGATGGTGTCCAAGGGAATGGGGGTGGAGGGGGCAACAGGAGAAGTGGCATAAAGCCCGACCAAGCGAATGCGGAGAGGGGGGGGAACAGGAGGGGTAGAAGGGAAACTGCGGTAGACGAAAGTAGGAATGAGATGGCAGACAGGGTAGCAAGGCACCAGGCCGACTAGGAAGTAGAACATAATGACCATACTACTAGTGCCACCAACTGGTGCAGCTGCTTCGAACGTGGTCTTCCCTAGTCTTCTCTCTTTGTTTTGTTTTCTTTCTTTCTTGCGCTGACTCTCCGTGATTTTCATGTTATTTTTTTCTCTTTCCCTTTCTGATTGATAAACCGTACTGAAGGAGCCGTGTGGCGTGGTTGGATGACGAACCTGCTCTGCTCGTTTCGTATTGTCTGACGCAAAGGGGCTGGGCATAGTTGACGAACGCAGGGCGGAGACGGCAGTCTGGGTAGCAAGGTACCAGGCGGATTAGCAGGGGGAACCTGGCTATACTACTCGTACCACAAACTGCTGCCGCCACCTGGAGGGTGCTTTGGGCTTTGGTCTGCCTGCTATTTTCCCTTTGCTATTTTCCCTTTATTATTATTATTATTATTATTATTATTATTATTATTATTATTATTATTATTATTATTATTATTATTAATATTAATATTATTATTATTATTATTATTATTATTATTATTATTATTATTATTATTATTATTATTATTATTATTATGATTATTATTATTATTATGATCATTATGATTATTATGATTATGATTATGATTATTATTGTTATGATCATTATTATTATTATTATTATTATGATTATTATGATTATTATGATTATTATGATTATTATTATTCCTCTTGCCATCTGACAATGTGCAGCATGATCTTCAACATGGATCACTCATAACTTTCCCGAAAGAAGAAAACCTCGGAAACAAAAAGAAACCCATATGCACCAAGTCTACCTCCCTTCCGTGCCAACTTTCAGCTTGTGATTATTATTATTATTATTATTATTTTTATTATTATTATTATTATTGTTATTATTATTATTTTCCTTGGTTCTTTGTCTCACTCTGTTTACAAGCAGTGGTGTTTGTGTAATTTTTTTCTTTTTTCCAGCTCGTTCTTTTTCAAGTGTTGTCCACCTCGCCTGCGGGGGGGGGCACGACAGATTGTTTCTCCTAGTTTTTGCTTTATTTTTATTTTTTTTCTCTTTCGATTAGTCTGCTTTGTTTTTGTTTTCTCTTTGATTGTTTCTTTTCGTTTCATTATTTCATAGATTGCGTATGTCGTGCCTGTCCTATGCGTGTGTGTGTGTGTGTGTTCTTCACATTAAGCCGTTCTTTCTACCCGTCGACATCCAGCACAACCAGTGTCCGTGCCGATTCTTCAATCCTAGAAGAGATACAAGTTCTGTGGTCACAAAGCTACGCCACAGAGATACTACGTTGCCACGTGTGCAGTGTGAACTGCAGTGGGCAATGCAAATCATCATACTAGATACGACAGGCACGACATACGCAATCTATGAAATAGTGAAACGAAAAGAAACAATCAAAGAGAAAACAAAAACAAGGTAGACAAATCGAAAAAGAAAAAGAAGAAAAATGAAAGCAAAATCTAAGAGAAACAATCTGTCGTGCCCCACCCCCCGCAGGCGAGGTGGCCAACACTTGAAAAAGAACGAGCTGGAAAAAAGAAGAAATAACAAAAAACACCACTGCTTGTGAACAGAGTAAGACAAAGAACCAAGGAGAAAGTAACAAGGAAAAATAACAAAGGGGAAAAATAACAGGCAGACCAAAGCCCAAAGCACCTTCCAGGTGGCGGCAGCAGCTTGTGGTACGAGTAGTATAGCCAGGTTCTCCCTGCTAATCCGCCTGGTACCTTGCTACCCAGACTGCCGTCTCCGCCCTGCGTTCGTCAACTATGCCCAGCCCCTTGGCGTCAGACAATACGAGCCGAGCAGAGCAGGTTCGTCTTCCAACCACGCCACACGGCTCCTTCAGTACGGCTTATCAATCAGAAAAGGAAAAGGAAGAGAAAAAAATAACATGAAAATCACGGAGAGTCAGCGCAAGAAAGAATAAAAAAAAACTAAAAGAGAAGACAAGGGAAGACCACGTTCGAGCCAGCTGCACCAGTTGGTAGCACTAGTAGTATGGTCATATTCTACTTCCTAGTCGACTTGGTGCCTTGCTACCCTGTCTGCCATCTCCTTCCTACTTTCGTCTACCGCCGTTTCCCTTCTACCCCTCCTGTTCCCCCCCCTCTCCGCATTCCCTCGGTCGGGCTTTATGCCACTTCTCCTGTTGCCCCCTCCCCCCCTGTTCCTTTGGGCACCATCGACGGCGGATGCGCGGCGCTGTCTACTCATCTCAGCCTCAGCCTCGTGCCACCTCACCATGAACCGTTCGGCTGCTTCAAGGATCCCCCGGTACCACTTCCCCGCCTTTTTGGCTGCAGTGGACCACAACGCGGTCTCAACTCCAAACACCAAGGGGGCAACTTCCGTTGACCCTTCGGTGGCTCGGAACTCCCTAAGGTCTTCGACTATGCATCTATGCCAAGTCTTACACTGTCCGCCTGGTCTCGGGTTCTCCCCACCAGCTATCGTCCCGAGCATTACCCGATTGGGTAATCGCTCCTTGCTTTGCCGTGCCACGCCCCCCGCAAAGAAGAGCCGCCGTTTACGAATGGTCGTTTCGATGCTCTCGCAACGTGTCATCTTGAGGGCCTTCGCGTACGAGAGGGTGGCATGGTCAGTATGAAGTCGGCGCTGGAAGCCAATGACTCGCAACAGGACTTGGTGGTGAGCCGTTCGAAGCTTGGCAAAGTGTTCCGCTCTGAGGGTCCACGTCACACACCCGTACAGCAGGGCCTCAATCACCTCGGCCTTCAGCATTCGGACTTTAAGGCTAAGGGGGGCGGTCGTCCTATCATACAACTCCGGGCCGAACCGTTTGAGGCATGCTCGCATGAGGCGGATCCGTCGGTCGATTTCGAGCGAGAGGTCAGCGTTTTCGTGGATAACGCCGCCTAGGTATAAGAACTGGGTCGTCTGCTTATACCTCTGACCTGCCGCTTCGATGACGAGCGGTGGTGCGAGGGTTGTCCGGTCTGGTGCTTGTAGGATCATTGTCTCAGTCTTCTTTTCCGACACCGTGAGGCCTGCTGCTTCGAAGACAGTCACGATGACTGTCATCATTTTTGCGAGCCCTTCAGCCGACTTCGAGACAATTCCTGCATCGTCGGCGTACAACATGCCCCATACAGACCTTCGCACGCACGCCAATGGCTCCTCCTTCCCTGTTCGAACTACTCCAGCTTCCCAGAGTTGGACCAAATCCCTTACAATGGCTTCGTCTTGGCTGAAGCGTACTAGTACGACGTGTAACGCAGCAGCGAAGAACACGTTGAACAGTAACGGTGATAGTACACAGCCTTGCCGCAGCCCCTGCGTGACATCAAACCATTCCGAGAGCTCGCCGTCATCAGTACGCACGCGAGCCCGCATGCCATCGTGGAAATTACGGATGATTATCAGCATCTTGGTTGGTACGCCAAAGCGTGTGAGTACCTTCCATAACAGCTCTCGGTCGACAGAGTCGTACGCTTTCTGCAGATCGATGAAGCACACGTATAAGGGGATTTCCCTCTGTCGTCCGAGCTCTTGCAGCCGGCGCACGACGAACAACATATCAATCGTTGATCGTGCAGGGCGGAAGCCGCACTGTTCCTCGGGGAGTAGTTCCTCGGTCTCGCAGTAGTTGCTGAGGCGGGACGCGACGATTTTCAACAACACTTTGCCTGCGTGGGCAACAAGCGAAATCCCTCTATAGTTGTTGCAGTCAGTTCGATCCTTCTTTTTGTGAAGGACCTTGATGATCGCATCTTTCCATTGCTGAGGGACTTCTCCTGTTAACCAAACATTGACAAGGATGTTGTGAAAGCGCTGGGCGAATGCCGGGTGGTCGATTTTTAGGAGTTCGACCGAGAGACCATCTGGCCCGACAGCTTTCCAATTCGACATCCCCTTAAGTGCTTCGGTCATCTCGTCTATGGATGGTTCATCTTCAAGCGACAGTTTAGGCGGTCGCGGTGGCAAGAGGTCGATGATCGTGGGATCGAGTTTCAGCGACTTCGTGTTCAAGAGTTTGTGGTAAAACCCCGCCCATCGTTCACGAATTCGCACCTTATCCCGTAGGATCGTGCCATCCTCGTCCCTAATGAACTGTTCGCTCCTCGCTTTAGTCCCTTCCAATCCTACCGTACTCTTAAGGTGCTTGTAAAAGCCTCTTTGGTCGTTGTTCGCTAGGAGTCGTTCGGTTTCGGCAAGGTACGCTTCGAAGTACGCATGCAGTCCTGCGGCAATCACCTTCTGCAGGTTCGCACACGCAGATCTCAGGGTCTTCCACGCGGTTCTGTCCCGGGGGTGGGCACGCAAGAATTGTCGTGCATCCTCCCTCGCTGTCCATGCTGGCATGAATGCGGCCAAGGTTTCGGCAGACTCACACCATCCATGTCTGCGGTGGCGACGTGCAGGGGGTGGTACCTCTTTTTCGACCGCATCAATAACAGCCGTAGTGAAAATCTCAACCATACCAGACGTATTACGGGGCTGGATAGGCTGGTTGAGAGTGGAGATGATCCTGGAGACTACTCGTTCACGACAATTTCCATCGGACATAAAAAGCTGCCCGTCGAACTCTCGGCGTTTCGTCGGTCTACGTATTTGTCTGTTGGGCGCAAAATGACCACCGAGTCGGACTTTGATATACAAGATGTTGTGGTCTGAGTCAGCCTTAGCTGGGGCAGGAGGCTGTGGGACGACTTTCGCATCTTGTACTCTAGGTCGATGGACTTGACGGGTTAGGATGTAGTCAATCCGCTTACGGTTATTCGGGCCGGTGCCGTTATGAGTATGCGATATCCCACCCTTGCGCGTGCTGAAAAACGTGTTGGTGAGAGCTAACTTGCAATTGGTGGCGAACGACAGGAGCCGTCTGCCATTATCGTTACTAACATCACGTCCATACGCTCCCAGCACTCTGCTTTCATCATCACCGCACCCTTCCTTCCTCTGTCCAGTTCGCGCGTTGGCATCCATCAGTACAAACAGACACTCTTTCGTCGGGATTTTTTCCACCAAGTACTCCAGCTTCTGCCAGAAAATACGTTTCAGTTCGGCGTCCTTGGTACAATCAGTTGGAGCATACGCAACGACGATTGACTGCCTCGCATTTGCCAGCCAGCTCTAAGCGCATAGACATTAGCCGCCCGTCAACGAACTGATGAGTATACACAGACTTACTGCACAACGATTCCTTGACAGCTAGGCCTACTCCGTACAGCCCTTGCCTGGTGGCTGTTGTTTCCTGTCCTGAACAGAAAACACGATACCCTGCTGCACGGAACGTCGTGCTGCCGGACCTCCGAGTTTCTTGCAGGCCAATGAAGTCACAGCCGAGTTGCCGTCCCTTCGCCAGTACCCGCTCGTCATGTCCGTACCCGTTCTTCCCCTTTACAGCCAGGGTGCGCACAGTGTAGGTCGCTACCGTCACAAGTGCCTCCTTCTGTCTCTTACGAGCCTCGCGTGCTGCTTTCTTTGCCAGCCGACGTGAGGCTCGTCCCCGCCTTCTTTTTTTCTTTTTTTGTTTTTTTTTTTCTCTATGGCGAAAGTGGCTCTCCGTTTCGTAGCCCGGTACGCGCCTTGGTTTCCGTTGGCTGGGTGCAGCCGTCCCAACCCACGCCGACAATCCCATCCTTCCTGTCGTGCATGCATACCCACGCTGTGGCCAGCCTCTCCACTCCACCGGCTGCCCACGTAGCGCTCTCTGCTGTGGTGATGTACCCGTCCCGCCTGAGGGATGAACTCCTCGGCGTCGGGGTTAAGAAGAAAAAACATCACCACCACCCCATGTAGTATGATGACATGGCTTTGCATTGCCCACTGCAGTGCTTACTGCATATACGTGGCAACGTAAAGTATCTCTGTGGCGTAGCTTTGTGGACCACAGAACTTGTATCTCTTCTAGGATTGGAGAATCGGCACGGACACTGGTTGTGCTGGATGTCGACGGGTAGAAAGAACGGTTCAATGTGAAGAACACACACTTACTTATAAATGCAAAAAAAATAAATTATTGTGTTTCCTGCTATTATTATTTATTGTCAAGGGCAGTCAATCAATATGTATGGCAGGGCAGTAGGAGGGCGCGCACACACATGATCACAACAACACGCATTAAATATTACTATTAATACGAGTATTTTACTCGTACAACACACAGCAACAACACGCAATAATAATAATGTTTCAACGACGCGATCATCGGAAGACCACAAAGCGGTGTCCTTTTTTTGCCTACACCACGAAAAAAAAAAGATAAAAAAAAATAATCGCATGTCCAATCCGAGAATCGAACTCGGGTTTCCACAGCCACAATGTGGTGTACTGACCACTATACTAATTAGACAGGGTGGGACATTGATCTGAAAACAAAAATATAAAGGTGATGTTTTTCATGGTTTTGTACTTGGGGGACGATATGTACGAGTGAGCACCAGGTGGTGCTATGTGGCTACCCCGATCTATCGAATGCGCTGCGAGTAGGGTGCAGACGCGGCTTACACTATAGAGCCGAGGCTCTAGAGACCATTATAGTGACTTGTACGTGGAATAACGGCAGCGTATGATAGGAGAGCTTTAGGACCGCAGTCCGGTTTGGGGGGCAAACTACTTGGACTTTGAGCGGTGTGTCCCCAAAACGGGACTGCGGTCCTCCCAAATCACGACAGCATGCTTCCACGTGTACCTGGTAGTCTTTCGACAATATATGCACGCACCAAGTATTTTGCAACCTATTATTATTATTCCTCTTGCCATCAGACAATGTGCAGCATGATCTTCAACATGGATCACTCATAACTTTCCCGAAAGAAGAAAACCTCGGAAACAAAAGGAAACCCATGCACCCTTGCAACCTATCGTATCGTACGAGTGCCAGGGTTGTATGTAAAACAATAAAAAAGCAAACGGCCGGTAGAAAGATATCATCAGAAGGGGCGAGCGACGGCACAGCGAGCGGCAGCAGTAGCGGCAGCAGCACAACTTCATTCAGCAGCAGTAACAACAGCTATTAATAGCTACGAGTACTAAATACACACAGCTAGCTGTGGTGTAGCGTTATTTTTTACTGTTTGTTACAAAATGTATGTGTGCAGCGGAGCGGCAACACAGCGACAGGATGGCGGCAGCATGTAGCAGGAGGAGGAGGAGATAACAGCAGCGTCTATTAATAGCAGCAGCACATAACGTACAGTATACGAAGTATATACTTCGAACCACGTATTGGGCGCACTACTGCTTGCTGTTGTTGTTGCTGTGTTGTCTTCATGTTCATAATAATATTAATACATAGAACACTGCTGCTGTAGTACCAGTTAGGACCCACGATCCATAACTATTATTGTCGGTGAAACGACGCTGTTGTGCCTCCACCTGACCACCTGTGGACCTACGAGTACGTACGTACCGGTAGCGGCAGTATCCTCAAGACGAAAATACATGCTGTTAATACCTGGTAATATAAATGTTAGTAGTATATGTGGGGGGAGGGATTGGAGAAGGTAGAAGAGCTACAGAGAGAGCAAGAAGGCAAGGACTCTTACCTAGGTACTACTGCCGATAGCAGCGTAGACCACAGCAACCCCGCGCGACCTTCTACGCCTTGAAACATGCGCGTAGCAGTTAGTTGTAAACCGACCATTTGATGGACAGCGGGTTTTTGGTGGTACTACTGCAGTACCACTACGTAGATCGTAGCGAGTAAACGATTGCTACCCTAAAGGAGATATATGTGGTGTAAACCACACAGGCTGCGAGACAGGAAAATGGGATAAAAACCAAGAAATACCGAAATTCGGGAAAAATACCTAAAAAACCCTAGAAAATAGCCCTCGTTAAGATCGACCCTAAAGAGTAGCAATTTTTTCAACCAAAATATGGGAAAAAAGTAATCAGCGCCCAAATGCTGGGGGTGTACCTCCATTAGGAGTAGGAACGGTGCTCCATCTTGAAAGGGATGCAAGCAAGCGATGGTTAATGGTCAACCGACGAAGACAAGCAAATAAATGAGCACCCCCCCTCACCCCCCCCCCCCCCCCACCTCTATAGCCCCCCCCCCCCCCCCGCCCCCTGTTGGTAACACCGTCGAGATCCACACACACGTTGTGGATGCGTTGCTGCCAAGCTGTGATAATAGTAAGCACCTCATTACAACGTGCCCTCAACGCTAAAAGCAGTTCATACGAGTTATTATATTGTGTGCACAATCGGGGGAGGGAGTGGAAAAGTGTGCCCACAAACCGGACAAATTACCGATCTCAAAGTTCATGATATTTTTTTGTTCTTGTGGGGTACATTTATTCCTGTGATATGTTTGATCTAGATCATCAATTTGCCGGTGTGGGAGCCGTATTGTACGTAACCTGCATGCTCTATGAATAGCACGTGTTTCCTTGGTTGGATCTGTGCGCTGCTATATTGCTGTACACAGTGTGCACAGAAAAACTATACCAGGTATAGCCGAAGAAGAAAACAGCAGTAGTAGCAGTACCACAGGCACACATAACGAGGTATAATATATAAATGTGACTATCACTTCCTCCACACACACATGTTTTCGCCAAAAACGAAACAACAAAACCAACGTGTGCTAAACAAAAGAAACGGCAGCTTCTCTCCTCCTCTTCGACAAAAAAAACCCGGAAAAATAGCTTTCGATATTTTCGATGACATAGACAGACCGAGACGACGTACTGCTGTGCTGATATGCTGCAATGCAAGGGCGGTATACCTAGACCTTGGCCCTCTCATTGCTCGGTTGTTATGCAGCTGCTATTTCTCCGGGTTGTTAAACGGGTCAGGTCATATCTTCGCGGGTCAGGTCGGGTGCGGTCGGGTAAAGCGGTGACCGGACCCGACCCGCCGTGACAGTTTCAAAAACCTCCTGACCCGATCCGACCCGACCCGACCCAACCCGACCCAACCCAACCCAACCCGACCCGTGACATTTTGAAAACTTCTTGCCCGACCCGCGGGTTTTGGGGTCGTTACCCGTCAAGAGCCCTGCTATTCATGATCTTCTTGTTGTTACGCAGCTATGATTCTGGTACTATCTTGTCTCTTTTACTTGGGCCACAGCAGGCCGACACCCACAGACGACGCCAAAACCTCCCCAAAAACCGGGTAACAACAGCGGGAAAACGCGCTCAATGGGACAACAACAACAACAAAAATAGTTGTCCCAAAACGCCCAGAAATGACGTGTGAAGAACACAAAGAAACATATTTCACCAAAAACTTCCGAATAAAGGTGAATAATAGAGAAAAACGATCGTCCGAAGTCTCGATAAAAGAGGGGAAAACCGCGAACGATTCTGAGCCCCCCCTCCCCGATCCCCCGCCGAAAAAAGACTAATTGTTCAAAAACGTAGACCCCAAAGCCGAAAACCGGGATTACGTTTGGCCCAGAAACCAGGGCTCTTCACTGGTCACGAAGTTTGTGAACAGGGGTCCGGTCGGATCGGATCTGGAGGTTTCAAATTCACTGCCCGGGTCGGGTCACCCTTTTACCCGACCCTATCTGACCCGCGATTTTTGGCCCAACCCTTGAAAAACCCTTGAAAAAAAAAATCATCCTACAGTAGAGGAAAACCGGGAACGATTGACCGCCCCCCCCATCCCGCCTCCCCCCCCTTTTTTTGTGACGGTCGGTCACAGCTGACGATCGAGTCGTAGATCATATGGACGGGGTGGAGCACCTTTACTCCGCACAAGGGGGATGATCGCACCGCTACTTAGCGTTCATGGTAGGGAACCCACCAGGCAGTTACATAGTACCCCCATTGCTGTCTCTGGCCACACCAGAAAAAATATTAACTCATTGAAGCTGTCGTCCATGTGCAAGTCGGCCTCAAAAGCGGAGGTTCATAGCAAGATGCAGCTCACCCTTCATGCGACTCGCCAAACACCTCACGACATTTCGCGCAAGGCGGAAGCAGTGTCTGCCTGGTCGGTGAAAACCCGACGTGCTCCGTCCCGGCATTGTTGGGATGCGAGGGTCTAAGGCCATACGACTACGGCCATGCCTGAGATCGAGTACACTCCCCCTCCCCCCCCGCTGCTCCGTCTCGAAAGGGATGCGTGGTCAATGGTCAAATGACTAAGGCAAGCAACAAATGAGTACGACCCCCCGCCCCCCCTGTCCCCCCGAGCTTGCGCTATCGAGGGGAAGGTCGCAAAACCTAGACGGTACTCTGCGACCATTATCTTAGAAAAGTGCCTGTGACGCTTTTGATGTCCGACAGACTGTCTGCCCCCTCTCCTCCCTCCTTAGCGGCATCAAATGGAAGCTTGCGTAAAACAAAACTACCGAGCAGGGCGGACTGTACTCTGCGCAAAATATCTTCATATCACCTACTCTGTACCTGGCGCTTGACGCCCGCCCCCTACTGGCGCTTCCACGAACAGTCTCCGATTCCCCCGCCAATCACCAACCCCGTAAAATATTTGCCGTTTCATGGGATCATGGTCTCGGAACGGCGCACTCTCTCGTAGTACAACACCCACACCGCCGTGATACGTACAACAAAACGTTTAGGCTTGACGGGCGCTACAGCAGCGGTTTCGGTTCGCCCGCCAATGCATTCGCTTAATACCAGGTTCTCACGAAGCGCCACCTCTCAACTCGTACTTCTAAACAATCGTCGTATTGTTGTTATAATATATCAGGTATATCATACAACACACATTCTTGGACGTGAAAAAAAGGACCGCTACGTACCAGGTACGTACATACTTCGTATATGCGTGATCTCGACTCGTCCGCTGATCGTACGGGAGGCGAAGCCATTTGTGTAGTTTCTCGAACTGTAACATTGTTCGAGGCGTTACACTCGAAGCGTCACTATACTGCTGACTGTGCTATTAAAATAGTAGTATAAAATAAACGTCGTGATGACAGCAACAAGCGTTTAGTTGCATATACTACTACTTGCAGCTTTCTTGCGCACTGCTATTAATGTGCTCGAACTCACAGTGCAGATTGCAGGGACACACAACTTGAAATTCGAGCCAGGTAACATTTTTCAGCACGTACGTGAGGAATGGGTTAAGGTTCCCCTCTCTCGCTTGGAACAAAAAACATATAAAAACGTAATCCACAAAGATGCCACAAACAGACAGGGCCGGCACATTCTCTGGCCCTCCGAACTGTATAAATAGAAGTGGCGATCTCGGGGCAAAAAAATAGCTTCTGAAACATGGTGAACCCAGGGAGTTCACCAAACGTACGGAAACACGGAAACTCGACATGAAGGGAGATACCAAGGTGACAACCGAACCCCTATCATACGGAGCTACGAAATCAAAACAGAAACATGAAAAAAATCCGCGTTGGGAATAGTGAGAGCAGCGAGGCAATCAATCGCTTTCGTCTCGCAAAAACAGCGATACGAGCGAAAAAAATGTCAAACGAAAAACTAAAGTAATCCAAAACAAAAACTGAGCAACATATAACATAAAAACCAAGCGACCAAAACAATAGCATCATGCCTGGTACTATTTATTCATACCAGTACAGCAGTAGCAGTAGCAGCAGCTGCAAAATTAACCTGCAAAAATAAACTAACAATAGTATGAATATTTTGTACCTACTGTAGTAAGACGCAGAAGCTTAATAAACCTTTTGTGGAACCACAACAGTTGTCCCGCACTCTTTTCCGAGTAGTTCACGCAACTGACAGATCACGATCTAGACTATTTGGATCATAACCTGCCGTTGTGATATGTTGTGCAGGATCTGTACAGAACAGATCCAACCCAGGAAACCTGTGCTGTAGACTTTGCAGCTTGTACGGCTTCCGCCCGACAACATGAGCTACTTTAGATCATACAGATCATAACTATGTCTACTCTGCTACATCTAAATCGTTACGCGGGAATCGGGGAACTGTCCGAGGCAAGGAGTATTTTTCTCCCAAGAAAAAACAACAAAAACGTGGGTGCAGGTGTTCTAAACGGGTTTACGAACAAAAAAGAACCCAACAACAACAGAATGGCTTCCGATTTCTTAGCCTCCGCAAAAGCAAGTCCAGGAACTACTGCACCAGCAACTCAACAAAACTGAGAGCCTGAACACAAAAACCGAGCAATTATATATACCAATCCGCTCAGCAAGTATGCAGAATGAACTGCAAGAAATAAAGTATATAAATAATCGCACGCACGTACCAGTATAATATTAATACTTTGTACTTGCACCAGGACATAACCTTCGCAAACAACACATCCTCGCGGAACCGTTAAAAAATAACAAAAATCAAATCAAATCAGATCAGATCAACAGACGCCCTCTGCTTTCTTCGCCTCAGCGAGCAGGTCCAGAAACTGCACCAGCGTCCGGAAAATGTGCCCCGACTGGGCCTCGTCCGCCCCTTCCCCGAAAAACTCGCCGAGCCCCCTGCACAGCCCGACGCACTCGCTAGCACTGTGTTCGATCGACGACAAGCGAGCCCTTGCCTCCTCCAAAAAGACCCCCAGCTTGCGAATACCAGCAACGTCGCCGTCGTTAGCATCGGCGCTACCCCCGCCCACCCCACCATCCACCTGTACGGTGACGGCAACAGCCCTCGCGTCCGATTTCCCAGCGGTCCCATTTTCGGTTTTCCCCTGTTCAGCCTTCCCGCTCTCGACCACCTTGACGTCGGCTGTTGCTGCTGCTGCTGCGACTGCTCCTCCAGCTGTCGCTAGTGCTCCAGCTACCGACTTTGATGACGACGAAGACGCCGTCGACTTCTCCGAATCCTCGGACACCGCGGACAGCCTCGTCCGCGCCAACGCCGACGATTTCTTACCCTCCCGGTCTCCCCCGCCCCCTTTTCCTTTCTCGGTCGCCGTCTTTTTCTCCGTCCTCTTCTCCGCCTTCGTCTGCACCCTCGCCTGCCCCCCCTCCTTCTCCTCCTCCTCGGCCACCGCGCGAGCGAGCTCATCCTCAGCCTGCTTCAGCCCACGCTTGGCCTGGTGCACGTCCAGCAAAATCTCCCCGACGGGAACCTTGGACGCCGCCCGGACATTTCTCAGCTCCGCCTCAAGGTCCAACATTTCCACCCGCGTCAGCGCCGCCCGCTTAGGCCCGGTAAAGACGCCGCCACCACGGCCACCACCACCGCCACCACTAGCACCAGCACCTCTATCACGCGACCCGAGCCGCCCAGCTCTCCCTCCTCCACCTCCTCCTCCTCCTCCTCGAGAGGTCACAGTCACTCCCGCCCCCCCTGCCGCCGCCACCGCTGCTGGCGTTCTTTCTCCCGACCCCGCCCCCCCTGCCCCCGCCCCCTGCCGCGCCACAAGCGTAGTTCGCCCCCTGGTCCCGGACGAGCCTCCCCCGCGGCGCTCGGGAGGAGTCCCCCCGCTGGGCGACGACCTTCCCGACCAACCGGCAGCAATAGTAGCATTTCTAGCGCCTCCACCGCTTTTCTGAGACGGTGTTGCTCGTTTCGAGTTCGCAACCGTTGGCCCAGAGGTGGGGAGGGGGGACGCGCCCCGGCCCTCCACCCTACCCCCGCCCCCTCCCCGGCCGCCACCGCTTCCGCGCCCACCGTTGCCCTTGGCGATCGGGCGAACACCCCCGGCCGTAGCTACAGCCGCTGGTTGTCCAGAAACGGCCGAGGCGGTACTACTGTCAAGCGGGGCGGCGGCTGCCTTCAAAGCATCTTCCGCGTCTTTCGCATGTTCTACGAGAACCGCCGCCGCCGCCTCCCCCGCTCCCACCACCGGTTTTTCCTCTACTTTCCCCGCGCTCACGTCGGCTACTACCACCACCGCCACTCCCACTCCCACCACCGCACCCCCTTTTTCCCCCGCCTCCACCACTGCCACGGAATCTGTTGCCCCCCGGACCGCATTAGCTGCCGCTACCGCGTCTGCAGCTGCCACTGCTGCTGCTGTTGCTGCTGCTGTTGCTGCTGCTGGTACGTCTGGTGCTGCAGAATCTTCAACCCCGCGCGCGGCCTCCGCTACGCTCTCTTTTGCGGCCATGCTCCGCACCATGTAGTGCAGCACGGTGGTCTTCTTTTCCGCGTGGGACTTGGTATGGCTGAGCTTCAGCAGGGACGCCAGGCGGAACCCGCAAGCATTTCCCTGGTACGTGCCTGCCTCGGTAGGGCAGCATTCGGGTGAGAGGAGGGGGGGGTGTACTCATTATCACGAGTCGCATGCATGACCATAGACCTTCGCATCCCTACAATTCCGGGGCGGAGCACATCGGGTTTTCACCGGCCAGGCAGACATTTCTTGCACCAAGCGCGAGGCGCCGTGAGGTTCGGGTGAGAGGACGGGGGGGGGGGGGGGGTCTTGAAAGCGAGAAGAACTTTACGAGCGACTGGGTAGCGAGTACTAGGCTATCGTGAGTAGGAATGAAGCCATTCGTTGGTTGGCTTGTAGCGGGGGGGGAGGGGGGTAAGACGGAGAAGGGAGTTCAACATATAACGAAAACATGTGAAACGAAGAACGGAGAACACCAAAACACCGACGCAACACAAACTGCCGTTAAAACGGAACAAAACTACTGCTGTCGTACCAGGTACCAGGAACAACCGAGACCGTGAAACGAACGGTAAAAAAAAAAACGAACGAGAAAATATCAAAAGCGTAAAGCCATCGTGCGTAAAACGAACGAACCCCCTCATGTCAGACCTCAGCTTAGCTAGGCCAAGCTCAAACAAGCTCAGTTCAGAGTTCATACGAAGCCTCATCTAATCTCATCTCAATCTCAATGTCGAAGCCATGCATGATATGAGTGCACTTCTCTCCATTCCATCTTTCCCCCCCCCCTTCCCTCCATTCCCCCCTGCCCACCCCTTCCCCAATGCCCACCTTCGTTGAGCAAGTTTCCGATCAGGAGCACCTTCTCCAAGACTCTCGCTAGACGGTCGCTCGAAGTCACCTCTTCGCAGGCCCTCCTGAGCGTCTCGAGCCGAGCGCCAGCCACCTCCGCCACGGCAAAAAACTGACGCGAGAAAAGCAGAGCCGACACCTTATCGGCAGGCCGAGGGGTGGGGGCCAGGGCACGGAAAAACGCCTCTG
This sequence comes from Nereocystis luetkeana, assembly GCA_031213475.1. Classification (NCBI taxonomy): domain Eukaryota; class Phaeophyceae; order Laminariales; family Laminariaceae; genus Nereocystis; species Nereocystis luetkeana. The sequence goes on from JARUPZ010000004.1 coordinate 9,309,122, forward strand.
CCGGACCGAGCGCCTCCGGCTGGCCCCTGTACGCCAGGACCGTTCTCAGTTCTGGGCCCGTGGGGAGACACGCCTCCAGCCTGTGGAGATCCTCGACAGTCAATAGCTCTGTTGTATCGTGGCCGGGGGGCAGAGGGGGGGGGTGTTTAGTATTAATAGTGTTTATTACGACAGCGCCCGGATTCGGCATTAACGGTTGAAACTCAGTCCCCACTATGAACTTCCCCTCCAGTTTCCCCCCGGTAAATTCCACAAAAACAGATGTGAAGTCATGGTTATAGGTGGGCGGTGGTGCTGAAGTGCATGTGGCGTCACCTGATTTACGCAGTCGTATGTACACAAATATGTATTGTGGGGTTGCAAGAGGTAAATAGTTCTGCACTGCAATCAAACAGGGATTAAAAAAAAGACATCAACATGTACAACGCACGCATAAAATAATCCCCGCGGCTATCGAAAAGATGCGATAGCATCGGTAGCTCCGGCAAGAGCAATTAATACAGAACTACGCACAACTAAAACCTTATCGATATAAGCGCTGTGTACGCACTGCTCAAACCAACACAACAGCATCGGTACACCTCCCATCGCCCCACGCTCACCCTTGGGGTCCAAGCCTCTCACAAGGGCGGCCAGGTCCGACACGCCTCCAAGTCTCCTGAACGCCTTCAGACCGATAGCCACGTTGTTCCCCCTGCTAACGTCAAGCAGATGCACCTTCTTCACCCTCCTTCCACCCCCGCCTCCCGCTCCTCCCCGCCCATCCATCCCTCCGCGGGACCCCCCCCCGCCGCCACCAGCAGAGCCGCCGATGCCTGCCCCTAAGCACGGCCCTTGCCCCCCCCCCCCGCCTACAGTCGAACGCCGCTCGCGTGCCAGCAGCGCTGCGGATTTCTTCGAGAACAGCTTCTCTAGCTCCTCTACCTCCGCATCATCAACAACAACGCTTCCGCTCCCACAGCTGTCACGACCGCCACCACCACCGCCTCGAGCAGAGCTCCCCGCAGCGCTCCGGGCCCACACGGTACGCTCGATACTCGCGGGGGGGAGAACATCCCAGTGCAGATTGAGCAAAGGTTTCGACGTGCGTCTCCTCGTAGGCGTGTCTGGGGCGGTCGGCGTCCCCGGACCCCCGAAAAACATGCCACCACCACAGCCGCTTTCGCTGCGGCAGCTGTTGAGCGGGCTTATCGGAGGACGCACCCTGGCACCATCCAACGCCCTCAAGCTCCCTCCGCGGCCCAGCCCGGCCAAAGGCGGCAGCGGAGGCGGCGGCGGCGGGGGGGGGAGGGGTGGGGGGCAAGGCGGGGCGGCTATTAGCGGCCTGCCGGAACCAGCCGAGGTTTGTACTTGTACGGCGGCAGAAGGAATACCCCTGATTTCTGCATCCCTCGCCCCCGCGACCACCGCTGCTGCTGCTGCTGTTGACAACAATGCCGAGGGTGATGCTGACCCAGCTCGTGGCGGTGGAGGCGGCATAATCGATGTCGTAGGGAGCATGGATGGAATCGGCGACGACGACGGCGCCAGCAGTAGCGATGCAGCAGCAGCACTACCACTACTGCAAGCAGCTGCGAACAAGAGGGATACGGACTTGGCATCGAGACCATCCATCGCCATTTTTTGGCGGATAGCTCCCTCGGGGAGACCAGCCTTGAGCCAGGGGGGAGGGCAAGGGGGAGAGGGAGGGGGGAAGGGAGGTCGAGAGCAAGGGAGGTACGGGAGGGGGGAGGTGAGAGGGGGAGGCATCGCGAGCGAGGTAAAGCTGTAAGCTTGATCCGCATAACCCGCATAGCCCACGCAGTGCAGTGGAGCGAAAGTCTAACTGCGTCCCGAAAAAAGCGGCGCACCTTCCAGCGTCAAAACAAGGTATCCTTCCTCTGCTGCCTTCATACTTGTATGAAAGCGAGGTACACATCTACTGCTTGCTGCGAACACGCACTCTAAAAAGTACATAAGAACAGCGGGAGAAAGGGTGAAGACAAAAAAACAAACAAAACAAATTATTCTGCCACTCCTTTCAAACGCAGCAAGCGTCCTGCGGCGAGCGGGTGTCGGGATGGAGCGAGTGCCCCCGCGCCGCTCTTTTTGCAGCGCACGCAACAAAAATCCTTTACTACCGCCGCCCCCACCCAGAACACTGCACCGACGCTGCTGTAGAGAAGACGCTATTAATAGCGTACCGCCCACCCACCTCGCCATATTTTTTTTGTGCGGGCTCTAGTTGCATGCCAGCAAAGCAGCACTACACCGCTTCGTCCTGTTAGGGCTGACTGCAGTCCCGTTTTGGGTACAGACTTACTTAAATTCCAAGTAACTGCGTCCCCAAAACGGGACTGCAGCCGTGAATAGGTTAGGGTACTACAGCAGTACAACAAGACGCTACGTTGGCCCCCACGGGGTTCATTCACCGCGCTCACGTTACTGATCGATGCATGCTACCGTAGACGTCGCACTTTACAACAAACATATTCATGACTAATGGGGGGCTTCTCAACTGCTATGGAACTAACCCAATAAGGCATACCACTCTGAACCAAAATGTAACTATCGTTCGTATTAACTATTTATATGCTAACCGTTCCTATATTCCGGGTCACGGTGGTCTATGCCGTATCGTTTTTTTTTTTTCACGATATACCGTACAAAAAAAGCAGAACATTTCCAAGTCAGCGCACGGAGAGAAGCATGAGGTCTGTTGTCAACCAGCCGAAAATTCACTTTTTGATGCTCACGGGACTCTACCGCGGACGCAGGCGTTTTATCCTCAGGTAGAAGGCAAGGAGGACGGAAAGAGGTGTACCGCTCTCGGGTACCTCTCTACTCGGTGTGCATAGCTGCGCGTGTAGAGCAGCGGCACGCGAGCAGACGGCACGACACTGCCCGCTGCCGATTGCTAAGCCTAGACCGTAGATCTACTGTTGGGGTTTCTCTCGCGACGACTTACGGACGGGACCTTTCGAATAAGGAACTGACCCAACAAAGGCATGCCTCATCGCTTGGTTTTGCGATGTACCGCAAAGAGCAGTGCTGGGCACTGGCACGTGTACTGGCAGTAACAGTATACTGGCAGCCGTAGTCTACTGATCAACCTGGCCAGAAAACTCGTCAGTAGTTTTATCTTATGTGCGCCCAAAAAACAGGCCATGGGATCGTACGGAATCCCCCTTGGGAAGGAGAGAGGAGATACAGACAGTAGTATACTGCTGCAATCCAGTACCGGTATACTGGTTGACTTTGACGACAGTGTGGTCGCTACTGGCTTGAGTCCGTTGATTCGCCCAGGGGTGTGAGTGGCGACCGTTTCTTAAGGCGCTTGTTTCCTCGACAACCGTGGTAATAAGTAACAAGGATGCTATTTAATAAAATCGAACATTTCCATTTTCGGGAGAACGCCCTCCTCTCCTCTTTCTCGACCAATTTTTTTCTTTCCGAAAACGCCTTGCTCGGCATTGGCAAAGCTTAAGCCTCCCATCCTGGGAAAAAAAAAGCCAAAAAGCGATCGCACCCCTGGTGTATGAAACCAACGCCCAGTCATTAACGGTACTTCGGGATGTAGACCCAACCAAGCCTATGGGATGATTTTGTTTATCGGGATGGCCCTTTCATGGCAAACTACAGGAGTCCCGTTCTCGTACGTATAAGACTTACGTATAATACCCACACACCTTTATCATCCTCCTGTACTTGGTCAGGTCAGGCCCGCCTGAAGCCTCACCGACCGGCCCCGCCCCCTGCCCTCCTTCCCCCACCTCTGCCCCCGACAGTTCCCTCCGAGGGGGGCGTGGCACGGCTGGCGAGGGGCTGAGGCTCATACCCCGCGAGGAGGATGCAGACCCCTGCGACTCGCTTCGCTTCAGCTGTCGGCGGCGCTGCAGGTTCGCGCGGCTAGACTGGGCCCTCCTCGCCAGGTCTTCCTTCAAGTCCTTCTCGTGCTCTTCGTGCTTTCCCCTAAGCTCGTCCCGCAGAACCTGTTCCATCCCATTCCCATCGAGGGCGGTGTTGAAAAAAGGGCAGGAGCGAAACAAAAATGGCAAGTAAAGTTACACCGGGATAAATATATGCATACATATGATACAACAACTATAATACGAACAGGGATGTCAACGCTCAAAATGAACAAAACAACCGACTAACTAACCACCCAAAACGAAGCAGCAAAAATGATACGTACGACGATTTTCTTGCGCACCCTACCCACCCACCTTGGCAGGGGACTCCGGGACGACAGTCTCCCACTTCCTTGCGCGCGACGGCGAAGATATTTCCGTCTCCCCCCAGCCCCTCCCCCACGCCCTCGCCCCGTCCTCCTTCCGGGGGGAAGACGGAGACACCGGCGCGTCACGCCAACAAGGGGAAACCCCCGCCCCCACCCCCACCGCCATCATCGCCGCCGCCGACGATAGTCTCGGTGAGCGCGCGACCCCCGCTTCCGCTCCCTCCTCCCGCCTGATCTCCGCCGGGGACACGGACAACAGGTGGTTGTACGTGCGTTGGTCACCGCTTCTGCTACCGCCACCGGCATCATCATCATCCTTATCACAATCATGGCCGTGACTGCTGTGCCCGTTGTTCTGCTTCCCGGCGGCCGTCCCTCCCTCCGCCACACCCGCGTGGTGCGCCCGTCCTTCCGGAAAAGAGCAGGGGGGCGCTGCCGCGATCTCACCGTTACCACAGCTGTTACCACCGCTACCGCCACTTACACCGCCGCTACTGCCGTCACTACCACCACCACCACCATCACCGCTACCGATACCACCATCCCCGCTGTTTCCGCTGCCGCTACCGGCACCCCACCCCCCTCGGCCGAACGCCTCCGCCAATTCCATCCCCTCCTCCTCTGTGTCACTGCAAGCGGCGCCTGAGAAGAAGCTCGCGTTGCCGTCGCGGCGGCGGGGGGGGGCGGCACCGGCAGCCGGAGCGGCAGGATGAGGGCCGAGAGACGAGGAAAAAGAGGATTGCGGGGAGGGGGGGGAGGAAGATGAGGCGGGGGGGAGGCCGGGAGGGGTGGGGGCGGGCTGCCAGCGTGCCTGGATGGACTGAAGCAACTCGAGACACTCGGAAGCGTTCGCGAGGCAGAAACTACGGCGGTTGGGCTTGTGTGTGCTGCTGCTGCTGCCGTCTCCAGCCTTCGCCGGCCTGTCGCGCGCGCGCGAGAGAGAGAGAGAGAGAGAGAGAGAGAGACAGAGAGATAAAGGAGGGGGGAGAAAATAAAGAGAGGAGGGTCAAGGTCAAGACGTGAGGTGCCAACACGGGGGCAGCGAAGAAGGCAACACAACGCAAAACATACCGGTTTAAAAAAACGCCAATGCACGAGTACTACGTAAAAACATATCCAGTACCTCCAGCAATCACTATTTTCCCCCCATTCTCTTGCTTTCTCTTCATAACCTCCCTCCCCCCCCCCCCCCCCCCCCCCCTCCCTTTCCTTCCTACCCCCCCCCCTCTAAATTAACTCATTGAAGCTGTCATCCACGTACAATTCCGCCTCAAAAGCGGTTCAAAGCGCTTCTAGCAGGATGCAGCTCACCCTTCATGCCACTCACCGAACACCTCACGGCGCTTCGCGCTTAGTGCAAGCGATGTCTGCCGGGTCGGTGAAAACTCGACGTGCTCCGCCCTGGCATTGTGAGGGTCTATGGTCATACAACTACGGCCATGCATGATAATGAGTACACCCCCACCCCCCCCCCAGCATTGTGAGGGTCTATGGTCATATAACTACGGCGATGCATGATAATGAGTACACCCCCACCCACCTCCCCGACCGCCACCACTACCACCACCACCGCTAGACCTACATCCCACGCATCTCACCTTGTGACGACCTCGACCACGACATCGCCGACGGACCGCTCGGACTCCTTCCCGGCCGAGACGTTGATGCAGCAGCTCTCCATCTCCCGGTACCTCATCACCCAGGTCACCACCCCGCTCCGCGCCTCACCCGACCCCGCCGGTGGCGGAACCGGTACCGCCACCGCCGTGTGATCCCCGTCTGGCAGTACGCTGAGCATTCTCTCCCGGCCAAGCACGACGACCGAGCCATCTCCGCAGCGGTAAGCTCGAGGCCGGGCTCCGCCCTTAGCCCTTTCCAAGCCGCGCAGATCGATCCGCGAACCTTCAACTACCGCACGACGGGCCCCGCCCCCGGCACCCGTCCCCACCGCGCGAGGCGTCGGTGGTATCGGAGGCGCAGGCCGCCCGCGCCGCTGTTGCTGCTGCGGCGGGGGCGGCAGTTCGTCCACCCCACTACTATCACTACCGCCTGCGTTAGTGTAACCCCCCCAACCGCCGCTGCCATCGCCGCGGCCGCCGCAGCCACCGACACCGAAAGGTATGGCTCTCGCGAACGCGCTCGCTAGGCTAGGCCGGCGCCGAGGGGAAGAGCTCACAGAAATTCTTCGGAGCCGCCCCCCGCCAACTCCAGGGGCGGGTGTGGGGGATAACGATCTCCCGACCTCATTATTATCTCCACCCCCCGCTCGTCCACCTTCACCTTCACCTCCGTCTCCTCGTCCAAACTCACCGTTGTCGCCGCCGAAGGGCGCGGGCGAGGCAGAAAGCCGAAGCTGCCCGTGCCCCCCCCGCTCTCCCTCCTCGGGTTCCTTTGGCGGTGTCAGCGTCAGCTTGACCGCGCCGAGCCTGCCCCTCGCGGCGCCTCCGCTCTCCACCCGCTTGCCGTGCCCGCCCCCACCCCGCTCGCGGGAGCGCGCAGGGGAGGTTAAGGCTGCTGCGGCGGCAGCTGCGGCCGACGAGGAAGAAGAAGAAGCACGAGGTGGCGAGTTTTCGTCAAGAATGCGGAGGGCTCCTCCTCCGCCATCCTTCGAATTTTCATGGCCACCAACACCACCGCTAATACTACCTGTACCGTCGGTACCGCTACCGGCCGTCGTTACCGGAGGGGGGCAAGGCGGGGAGTAGTGTCGCGGGCGTCCCGCGAAGGCTGACGGCATGCGAAAGGCGAGGGCCTTGTCGAGTTGCTCTTGCCCGCGCTTGCTGTCTTCCCTCGAGCTGGTGGAAGGCGGTAGCTGCTGCTGGTGGTACTGCTGGGGGGGCCAAAACGGGGCTGCCATGCGGGCTACAGCTTCCAGCGGGCGCACTACCACCTGCGTGGGTGTCGTCATGGGCGAGTGGGCTTGGGTGTGAGCTAGCATAGAGCCTGGCGCCTGACATCAGGTTAAGAAAGGGGGGTTATAATAGATAGATGCGATGGCGAATATTTTTCGTGTAGAGATTGCTGCTGAATGCCAGGTACGTCCCAGTACCGCAGCGGTATGCCATCATCACAGCCTGAATGAATGCCATGCGGGCATTGCTCTCTGTACGTGCTGTGCCGTGTGCTAATGCTGTGACGCGAAGACATGCTGCATCTCTCATGTAGACCGCAGTAGAGCAGTAGAGCGTGAACAGCGTCGATTGCCTCCACTACTGCTAGCTGCTACTACTGTAGTCGTGCCAACCAGGTGCTAACCGCTGCTGCTGCTGTGAAACCACAAATCAGCTGCGAAGTGCTACGTGCTTCTGCAGTAGTGCAGCAGCAGTGCTGTTTGTATCTCATCCGACTTGGGAGACGAATCATGAAACAGGTCACTATTAATACATCTTCATCTATCATACCGACATCGATACGTGCACAGCAGTACCAGGTAGCGTGCAGCAGAACAGTTGAACTGCTGTACGTATACAGCAGTACTGCCGTACCGCTGTGTGGGCATACGACCATGATCATCTATAGGAAGAGATTACCGAGAGCCACACCATTGTCGTCGGACAGAGGCAGGCGCAATAACGCAATCATCTTGCCGGCACGCTCTGAACTCCTACTTCTCTGCACGTACAGGACACAGCAGCGCAGTACGAGTACGAGCAGCAACGAGTCTCAGACACAGCAATAGCAACAACAGTAGCACAAAAAAAAACGATGAACACGAGCCGCTCACTCACACTGGATACCGCCCTCAAACGTCGAGCGTGCATGCTGCGCACGATACATCTATCCTCTGCGAGGGCTCTGGCTCACCTGGAAGGTGTTGGCCACCACGTTCTTTGCTGAGTTGGCCAGCTGCATGCCGTCCGACCTCATGCCCTCGACGAGAGTCGCCATGAACACTCCGATGTCCTCCGTCGGGATCTCGGGATAGAGGTCGTCCATCAGGCCGCCCCCCTCCGCAGGAGCTACACTCTGCTGCTTGTGCGGCGCGCTGCCCCGCTGCCGATCGCAGCGGCCATCCACATCCGCACCACCACCACGAGCACGAGCACCGCGAGCGCCACCACCGCCATTGCTAGCATCGGTCGCTGACAGTGGGCGTCTATTATGACCACCACCACCACCACCACCACCACCACTACGGCCATCATGCCTGTCGTGCAACCCGGCGGAGGTACTCGCAGATTCATCAGGTCCTGCCTGCGCGGCCACAGCAGCGAGCCCTGCAGGCCCGCCGAGGGAAGACACCGACTGCCAGCGGCGGTGCGCTTCAACCTGCCTCCCTCTCCTTGAGGTCATGGTCTCCCTGCTGTTGAGCAATCAGCCCCCTCTTCTAGCTTCTACCGTCCTGGTATGGTGTGTATTTTCGTACCAAGTAGTACCTGGCGCTGCACCGCCGTTTGCGCCGGTGTGCTCTGCTGTGTACAAAAGTGCACGTTGACAATTTAATGCGAAATTCACCGCTATTTTCATGAATTACTTGTTCCGTCTAGGGGGGGGGGGATAGTTTCCTCTCAGCCCCGTTTCGTAAATACTTTGTTTGTTTCGAAAAAAGCGTTGTTGCTCTTTTGCTTTGAAAGTCATCAGTTCCGAACATCGTCACCGACCCACCCACAAGCTGCGCCACGCTACGCCAGGAGACACACACAACACGTACATAACACCCTGAAGCACCGGCTTCCAACCTACCGCCTCACCAAGATCCGTGGACCCGCTTTCGAGTACCGCTATCCCGTGCGGCATTTTGCAAAAGGCGTTAGGTACTTCGGTTCGTTTGGCATAACGTGCGCTACCCCCTCTCTCTCCCTCCATTCCGACTTCGTTTGGGCTTCCCTCCGTGCTCTGTTTCTCCCCCGAAGACCTCCTCTGCGACCAAGACCCGCACCGTCCCGGCCTAGACCATGACCATGGCATCGGAGACGAGCGCGTTCGAGCTCTACGACAAGCTCCAGGGACAGCAAGAGCTCGGTGAGAGGACGAGAAAAAAACCAACTGCTACTACTCATCTGCATCTGATGCGATAAGAAACCAAAGTTGGGATGAATCATGTGCTCTGTAGAGTATACGTTCATGTCCTTTTTGCGCAGTCTGTACACGGTATATTTTGTGTTTGATTTCAAAATCTCGGTCGGTCGGGCTTGGGTTCGCCGAACGCCCGCACTGAGATTTGATGAACGGCAACACCACAGCGAAGGACCACCACACACCGTAGGCCGCAAGCAGGCTGAGCTGAACTATACTGTAGTCGGTCAGGGTAGGTGGCCTTGCCGCTTCCCCCGTCGTCGACTCTTCCGGCGCGGCCTCGCGTGCGCGCGCGAGCTCGCTGCCGTCTCGACGGGCCGCCGCACTTCCGTTCAATAGCTTGAAAAAATGCACGTCATTTTTCAGAATTCATATTTTCATATTTTCATGCGATGATATGATGCTCGGCGAGCTTCCAGCAGCGAATGGCGGTTGTGGGTTCTATTAATAGTGGGCCAACCGATCGAGCGTCTCTCTCGACGATAGCTACAGTAGTAGCTCTATCTCTCCCTCGCCCGTCCCTACGTCCCTTTCCGATCCCAAGGCTCGGCTTTGTTCCGCGCGTTTGTTCTCTATGCTGCGGTGCCGTCCGTAGCGTCCTCTTTTTTTTCAAATTCAAATTTTACCCGAAAGGGCCGCCGCTCCCCTACTGCATGCGTACTTGCGCGGGTACCCGGCGACATGCCGACATACCGGGCACCTATTTGTGTCAAGATACACACATCAGATGTACCACCGAACCAGCCGTTGGGCGTATGTCATCCGTTGCTTCTAGTGCGTTATCCCAGGCGCATGCACCATGCTTGTATTAATAGTATGCGTGAGCTCCGTCTCATGGCGGAGCTCGGTCCGAGGAAATTTGGATGTCACACTCGACGAACCCGGCAGGCCTTGATGATCGGAATTCAAATTTGTAGGTAAAAGCTCTTCACATGGTGACCACCGCCTTTACCGCGATGGCCGTCCGCATCAACCCTGTACGCACGCTGGTATGTACGTACTCGTAATGGAATTTTTTCGTTCATGCAAAGCTGTCAACATGCAATCGAACCCAAACGCACCTCACACCTCACTGGTACTCGCCGTCACCATTTGCCGTATTGCAGTAGTAGTATTAATAGCATATTGGATGTATGTACGAGTGTTATTACGACCTGTAAGCGGTACTCGTACCCGGCTGGTATGCAGGTATTCAAGCATGCTGCACACCTATCAAAATAGTGGTACCCATCGCTTGTTGGCCTCCCCCTGCATCACCCTATCATCCGGTACCTGCCAGAATGATAATCCATTGCTGCTCCACTGGTATCTCTTTCGGTTTAAGACATGGATCGTACCGAAGGGGCCCTGCCCTCCCTCCCTCTCCCCCCCCCGGCTCCCATCCGGTACACGCCTATTCTCACCACCCCCGTCTCCTGTGCCCTCCTCCCCACTCCCCTCCCATCCTGCTTTTCTGCTCACCCCTATACGTACGTGTTTTTCGTGCCTCCGCAACGTTCGGGACTAAAACACATGAGCAGTCACGTCGACTAAAACAGCAGCAGCAACACCACCACCACCACCACCGGCAGTGTCACCACCCGCTGTTCCCATCCACTCCGCCCGAGAAGTCACTGCCGCTGGTGGAGGAGGCGCAGGCGCCGGCGGGCCACCCCTATCCCCGCCTGTGCCGGATTTGTCTTCTTATTCGCTATCGCCTTCCCCAGACGCCACCGCCGCCGCTACCGAGACCACCACCACTACCCCCGCAACCGCTACCGCCGCCGTCGCGGCCGGGCCCTCGAGGAAGCGCAGCAGGCCGCGCTCCTCGCATCCCGTCGCGCCGACGCCGGCGTCGGCCCCACTACCCGCTCCGGCCGCCGTTCCTGCTTCCGTTCCGTGGCTTTCACCTGCCCAGCGGCAGCAGCAGCCACAGGCAACGCCGACGCAGCAGCAGCAACAGCAGCAGCAAGTGACACCGACGCACCAGCAGCAGCCGCTGCTGCCGCCCCCGCTGCTGCCGCCGTCGTCGCGCTTCTGGGCTTGGAGCAGCGACGAGAACAAGGAGAACATCGACCCCCGTGGTGTGGCCTGCCGGGGTGGTGGTGGGGGCGTCGGTGGCGGCGGCGGCGGCTACTACGTTGGGTTTGCGCCGCCCGCCCGCAAGAGGCGCCTCTGCGACTCGTCGTTTTTGTCCGGGTCGCGCGAGCCGCTGAAGGTGCTCTGGGAGAGGAGCGCCGACGGTAGCAGGGGAGGCTTCGACAGCAGCAGCGGCGGCTTCAGCTGCAACAGCAGGTTCAACAGCAGCAGCAGCTTCAACTGCCACAGCAACTTCAACAGCAGCAGCAGCAGCAGCAGCAGGAGAAACGGCGCTCCTTCCTCCGCCTCTTTTGGCGCCCTGCGCTCCATGCGATAAAAGAAGTGTCGCGCTTGCTGTGGCCGACTGAAGGAAGAACAGCACTTGCTAGTTTATACGCATAGGAAGAGGAGGAGGAGCATCCGTTAGGGGAGATACGGGGAGAGAAGGGGGGGGGTGGAAGACACCGACCTCGGCCTCCTTGCCGGCTCCGACTGTCGTCCGTGCTGCAGTTCCGTCGCTGGCCGGGGGGAAGAAAGGAGGGGGAAGTGGGGGGGGGTGGGGCTGTTTGGGGGTGGTTTCAATGTCCCGAAGGCGTTCCGCTGGCGGGGGGGGGAGAGGACGTTGCTTCCGTTCCTTGTCTCCGTGGCGGCGTCGTTCTTCTTCCCTTGTTAATGCAGGCGCGTCGGTGGAGCGAAGGGACGCCTGGCCGGCGTTGGGGCTGGGAGGGTAGGGGGGTAGGTAGAGAAAGTCAGGTAACGAGGGTATACCTTGCGTGCCGCATGGACCGGTCCGCTGGCTAAGGTTATAATGGTGTGTGTCTTGTCATTGTTCCGTTACAGACTGGTGGTACAGTAGTATGAGTAGTAGAAAGTGCGTTGTTGAATGTTTTTTTCGAGGAAATTGACTTTTCGCCTAATAATTGTGGTTTCTTTTCTCTGCCGCTGCTGAGGCTCTTTGTTGTAGGCGTCCTCAATTTCGTACCTGATACGATATTGCTCGCTCCTACGAAAGTGATCGCTATTGCAAGGGACGGCGTCTTGTCTCGCGTGTTTCGAAGTGCAACTACGGCGTAATGTCTTGAGGAACGTGTTCGTTCGTGCGATCGCTTTGGTTTCTTTAGTTTGCTTTTTTTTTCGGTGGAGGAAGAATGCGTCGGCGACTGTTGTTCCAACCCGTCGTCCTGACTTCTGTCCACCCCCCCCCTTGATGTTTCGTGGCTCGATTGGGGCCTCGTCCATGCCCGGTAGCGTATAACCGAACGGTATAACCAACGGTCTTGTTTTTTTCGCGCGCGTGTTACAGCGCGTCGAATATCCTGCAAGTGTACTCCGGGTGGATTAGGTTGGGTCGCAGGTCCTGATTGGCTAGCTCTATCGCAACCATAAGCGTTTCAGCCCGCCCTGGCATGTGGCTCGTGTTCTGATTGGCTAGTCTAATGCGCTCAACGGTTTCTTTCCCTTGCGTCCGTAAGCGTTCAGTCCGCCCTTGGCTCTACTCGTTGCCGGTAGTTGGGTCGGGCGTACGCGTCTTCGCCAGACTGCTAGTCGGTGAACGGACGGCTCGGGCCAGAAGCGCAAGCATAGCCGAGCGGACGTTAACGGTATGGTACGGCATGGGGGGGTCTGTCATGGGATAGTATAACCACCACGACCTGTTGGGTTGCGGGGTTGGATTGCCGGATTGAGGGAGAGAGCTGCGGCGCTCGGCAGTCATCACACGCACACGCATGAGGTTTATCTGTTGTGCAGTGACACCTTTACCATGATCGCCCCTATCATGTGCGTAACCCCCGGCCCTTCTTTCCCACCCGCGTGCGCGCTGGAGCGTTGATCCAAGACTGCTCTTGGCTCTAGGTTGGTACCGGTCAGATGCGCGCCGTTCCGGTAGTCCGTTCTCTTGGAGCTCCCGTGCAAACAAGTGCGTAGTGATTCTAAAGAAGGGAGCTATCTGCAGTGGGCAGTAAGTAGTAAATTGGCTGTAGGGGCGGTCAGGTTACAGAAGATTGAGGCACTCGTTTACTGCTGTTGTACCTACGAGTTCAGCAGTGCGTAGGGACGGTCAGGCTTTACGAAACTTGAGGGATGTTCGGGTTCGGGGATGGGGGAGGGAGGGGGGTTGGCAGGGGCACACGCTTTGGAAGCGTCCCTCCCTCCGTATCGCTCCCCTCCCCCCCACCCCCAACCCCGCCTTTCTAAACGTTTCGGGGTTGGTGCTTCACCACCGATTTCCTCCCTTACATCTCTCTGTCTCTTAGCTTTCCGTCCCCGCCTCCGGCATTTTGTTTTTCACCCCGTTCTCTCCGACCGTTCGTGGTCCTGCTGGCGCAAAACGTGTTTTTCTTCTTCTTTTTTTTGCTTTCGAGCGTAGCTGACGCTTTTTTTTTTTTTTTTTTTTTCCCCATAAAAGCAGGGACGCGCTTTGGAAGCGCTTTGTCCTCAAGCAAACGAGTTTTACGATGACCATATCGTATGTTGAGTCCCGCTTTTTTCTGACGTTTCATATATTGTTATTCAGGTCTTATTTTTTGAGTGCCATTTGAGTGTTGTGTGGTGTTTTGTGTGCGTTTCTCGGAAGATTGTTCTTTCTCGTTTTTTTTTTCCTTTTGGGGGCGGGGGCAGGGAGAGGGTCGCTGGTGATGGCGGCGGTGGTCGGTTAATTAGCTGTACTACGCACCGTGTCGGTGGGTCGTGAAGGCGGTGGGGGTTTTGCACTGCACTAAGCGCTGCCATGTCGATTCTTACATAGCGGGCGCAGGCTGTTCGAGGGTGGGAGGGGGGGGGGGAGCTCATGTCGCGTTTCTTGGGTGGATGGGGGCGTTAAGAGATAGTAATGTGAAAAGTATGAGCGAGTGCAAAGAATAGCGAACATGATAATAAGAGTAACACCTACCTGGTACGTAAGAGGTTTAGAGCCTTGTAGAGCTCCTGTAGCGGAGATGCTACCGCGAGTACTCTCAAGAAGGATTCTTTTTTCGGTGATGTGAACGCGTCCTGTTTTGTGGCGTGCTCTGCGCCTGTTTGGGTTGAGTGAGGTCGCGGTCGTACGATGTTGCTTTGTTGACCCTGCTGTTGCTGGCAACATGAGCCAGACTACATCGAGGCAAAACTCCTCGATCCAGGCATTTCATTCTATGCTACTAATAAGAGTATGAATACATGCGTAGAGAATGGGACCGGGGGGGGTGTACTCGTGTCATCATACATGGCCGTAGTCGCATGACCATTGACCCTCGCTTCCCTGCAATGTCGGGACGGAGCACGTTGGGTTTTCCACCGACCAGGAGGGAGGAGGGGGGGGGGGGGGGGGTGCCAGGAGTTGGATTTCTACTACATGGGGAGAGAGATGGGGATGAGCGGATTGGTGACGTGTTTCGAGGTTCATGGCCATGCATGTATGTGTGTGCAATGGTGTTGTTTAAACTAACCTGGTGCTGTTGTTGGTGCTGTCCCTTTCGGGAGGCAAATGTTGCGACCATAAAAAAATAATGAAAAAGTGACGTACTATCATCATCCATCTACCTTGCTTGGTACCTCTGCGTTCTGCGAGTCCACATAATACAGGTAGTAGTACGATTGTTTTGCTTGTGTCTTTGGGTCCAAGGTTTATGAGTGATCGACGGAAAGGCTGGCGCTGCAACATGTCGGATGGCAAAAACATAAATAATCCGGAACCGAAGCGCCCCAGGGCGGTGCGCCCGCGAATCCATTATTAACAGTTCCGAGAAACTATTGTTACTAATACTTCATACGCCCTACATATTATTTTGTGTGCCCGACAGTCGGAAAATAAATAATCAACTCTATTTGCAGTGCGGACTGAATAAATTGAAATTCAGCACCATTTATTTTATTGTTTCGGTCAGATTGCATCTCCGAATCGAAAAATAAGTAATTAAAGCAAGTTTCCTCGAAGATTTTTTATATTTGAAACGAGGGTCTCATGTTTATACAGAAAAAATGGTTATTAATTGCTTGCTTTTTCTTGTGGCGGATGCGCAATATTGTTTCCGTCTTTTTTTTCTGTCGGGGTGTTTGTGAGTAATCAACGTTGAAGCTCTCATGCTGTACACACAAGACTTAGATTGGGTAGGTGATTGGCCAACCTATCACCAGGAGCCCAACGGACTAAGGCCTTGACAAATGGGAAAAGATCAACCGATTTCCTACCCAATCTTACAGCCTTATTACACTCTCCCCCCCTCCGGAACAGCCTTGTGGTCTTCGTATGGGGCCGTACTTGCGTAGTCCGGTGATCTCAACTATCTCTGGAGAGCCAGGGAGAGTGTTTATCAGTTTCTTGACATGAGGAAATTCACTTTTCTCTAAAACGCTTTTTCATGGTGGGCGTGAGATTCTAACTCACGACCAACGACCCATGTCCTGCCGACGACGCCAGTATTAAGTGTAAGGCAGTATGGACCTAGCGACCGACTACTACTACTGTTATCAGGTTGATGCCTTTGGCTCTGCTCTGGTCACTCACACAAGATGTGTGCTTGACGATGTTAAAAATATTAAGCTCTTGTGTTATATTAATAGTTGCTGCTTGACTCGCCATGTCTTCAGAACAAAGAGGCGAGGCGCTCATCAGGAAGGCAGATGATAACGCCTGCCACGTAGGATGAGGGGACGATTGCTACAAACCATATTAATGCCGCAACAGGGGAGAAGGGGTGCCATAACACTAGCCCACCCTGAAGGGCCGTATATACAGATCCATAGGAACATCAGGCACGAACCAAACCTATTTGGAGAAACGGAGAATTGATCGAAGATGCTTCACGTCACAACCCACTCCCACACCTCTAACTTGCAAGGCTGAAGCCGATTACACGTGCACACTGCGATGACGACCCACGTGTTGCCGTCGACGCCAGTGTTAAGTGTAAGGCAGAATGGACCCAGGGACCGACTACTGCTACGAGCAGGTTGGTGCCTTTGACTCTGCTCTGGTCACTCACACAAGGTGCTTGACGATGTTAGAAGTTATCTGCTCTTGTATTAGTTGCTGCTTGCCTCAGCAGATGTCTTCTGAACGAAGGGTCGGTGCGCTCATCAGAACGGCAGACGATAACGCCTGCCAGGTATCATGAGGGGACGATTGCTACAAACCATAATGCCGCGACAGGGGAGAGGGGATACCATAACATCTGTTTACTGTATAATGATGTGCCCCCAACCCGTAGAACCTTCCTAAGCGTTAACCCAACCCAAGAATACTTAGATTAGAAGTGTTTTTTTTCCACACTTCGCTGCTTCTTCTTGGGTTGGGTTGACTCTTTTAGGATTGTTCCAAAGGTTGGGATCATTTTTATAAAGGAAACAGACCACAAGGCACTTAACCAAACTGTTTTCGAAGTTTTTTTCCCCAAACACCCTAGTATCTGCCTACGTTGTCAGTCGGAGAGTCAACACAATTCGTCCAGTGTCGGTTGGTGTGTCTGGTTATCCTGTCGGTCCGCGTTTTAAAGCACCCTGTCTGTCGGTCGGTCGGGTGCATCTGATTACTTTACGTTGTCGGTGGTGACGTGTCTGATTTCTCGTTGTCACCGGCCTGCCTATTTATTCAGAAGGTCGGACTGGTGTGTCTGATTATTTCGGTCGGGCGGGGTGTTAAAATCCCTCCGTCCAAATGCTCCGTTACAGATAGTAGAGGTATCTACTTGCGTAGTATCATCTGATTATTATGTTGACGGTCGGTGTGTCGAATCCTTCCGTCGGTCCGTACGTCGCATTCTGCTGTCGATCGGTGTGTCCAAACACTCCGTCCATCGGTGTGACTGATTACGCTATCGGTTTGTCCAAGGAATGCTCCGTTGGTCGTCTCATTCTGTTGACGGTCGGTGTATCCAATAATATTCTATCGATGTGAGTGATAACTGTCGATTCGGTCGGTCTGTCCAAATGCTCCGTCGGTCGGGGTGTCTAACTATATACATTACATTGTCGGACGGTGCGTCCAGTCCTTCCGCCGTCAGTCGGTACGCCTGATTCTTCTGTCGGCCGGGTTGTCAAATCACTCTGCAATGTTGGTGTGGGTCGGAACAATGGCAATTTCGGTCGATGTGTCCAGACATTCCGTCAGTCGTTCTGTTCAACTGCTTCGTCGGTCGGTGCCCAACATATAACTCCGGTGGTCGGTGTGCGCACCTTCTTGTCCATGAGGCCGTGATCAGTTCGATTCACGATGTACGATGTGCCTCAACAGCTATCAATAGCTCTTCTGCCCAAGGGAGTGGGCGTAGCAATGGTCCACGTCAATACACAATACCTACTTACCCTCGTCCCCTTTCCGATCGTAGCAAGCAAGGTTAATGCTGCCGCAATCGTCAGCCTCTTCTGCTGCTGAACGCTCTAAAACAATAAAAAATAAACCTAAAACGCTTGCTTTTTTGTTGTTTCTCCCTTAACTCATGTCGTCAACAACACCGCTATACGAGCACAGAGAACTCCCAGAAAAGGTAAAATACTCCTTGCCAGAACGCCAGAACTGCAACAACCTACTGCTCGACACAACGTTATTTGTTTCGCGCTCAACGTCGCATCCTATAATCATCACACGGCGTAGCTACGTAGCTTTCCATTTGTTGTGGTCACTAACACTGCCAGAACAACACTTTCTTCCACAAAGCGGAACACTGCTATTTCTTGTCTTGTCAGAACGGTCAGAACGGCAACAGCAGCTATGATAGCTACGAGCTTCTTCTTGCCCGAACGTCAATGCTTCCTCTCTCGGTTACGTAACGCTGTTATCACTACCGAGCACGCCACCCGTAGAGAGGAATACTGCCAAATGAAACAGAAATCTGGCAAAAGGGTGCAACAGCGACAGCAGCAAGATTTTCGACACAACCAGCAGGCGTTTTGCCCTCGAAAGGTCGCCGTTTCCCCTTAGAACACCCGAAGACGCTAGTAGGTGGGAGTAGACGTCAGTAGACTCTTGTAGACGCCAAATATACACCAAGAAGACACCAAGCAGGCGCTAGCATACGCCAATAAGATGCTACCAGGTAGTAGACTCCGAATAAACGGTAGGAGACGGCAGTAGATGTCAAGCAAACGCAAAGTAGACGCCGATAGACGGCAAACAATCGCTAGTAGACGCTACGTAGGCCTCAAGACGACGATAACGGCGGCCGTCCCTACTCCATCATCCGTCTTGCATTAATGATCACATATCTTCTATTTTGGCTTCGCCGACATGAAGCCACTGCTGGAGTCGAACCACTTCTTGTTGGCCTGCATCACCTTCTTCTCCTTATCCGCGTTGGGATTCACTAGTTCCAACCCCTTCAGCGCCACCGAGAGGAGATACAGTAGAGGAAGCAGCAGCAGCATTATAGCAGCAACAACAGCGGAAACAGCAGCAGCGGCGGCGACGGCGGTGGCGGTAACGGCATCAGAAGTAGCAACCGCAGCAGCAACAGTCACAGCACTACAATAGCAGCAACACAACAACAGCAGCATTGGTCAGTATCATCAACAGCAGCGGTAGAAGCAGCAGCATCGCCCCCAGCATCAGCAGCAGGCACGACTGCAAGGCCAAATTTGGCAGATGACCAGGCACAGCGCAGCTCGTACAATGTAACCGGCAGCCGGTCAGACCGTCAGATCAATAGACCGACTCTCGTCGTCGAATGTCAGAAAATCTCCCGCGCGTACAGCCAAATAGGTAGCCCAATATCACGAGAGGAACAAACCGCATTGGCTCCAGCGAGCATGCTGTACGTCGTGCCACGTGTCATACCGTATCGCACCCTACCGTACTGTAAAGTGCCCAGGGTGCCGTGCCGTGCCTATAGCGCTTTGACTTGTTATGGCGACGCGTCGTCTCGCCGCGACACCGGCTGCCGACACTACATCATACGCGGCGCCTTAGCAAAGTACGAGTAGCAAGTAAAAAAAAAAACAAGAACAAAAAACACACCCAACCACGCAACGCAAAAAGCACGCGATCCAACCGCAATCCAGCCTCAAACCATCTGCACCCCAACCGCAACCCAACCGCACCCTAACTGCAACAAGCAATTCAACCGTCACCTAACCAACCGCAACGAAACTGCAACAAAACCACCACACCCAACCGCTACCCGACTGCTACCCCACCGCAATGTGAGCCCAACTCAACCGCAACGGCGTATCCCAACCCAATCGCAACACAACGACAGCCAACCCGCGCACAACGGCAACCAACCCATGCACACCGACACAAGCCAGCCGCAACTCAAGCGCAACCAACCCAACCGCGAGCAATCCAACCGCAGACGTAAAAACGCAACCCAACCGCGACTCAGCTCCTACACGAGCCAACCGAAATTCTATTCAACCGCAACCTAACCCCGCAACTCAACTGCAACCCAGCCACCCCCCAACCGCCACGAAACCGAAAAAAACTCTAACCGGCACTCAACCAACCGCAACTCAACCGAGAAGAAACAAGAGCGTAACCCGACGGCAAAACATGCAACGAACAATCCAAGCCCACCTGGACGGGGGTGAAGACGAGGCTCGAGTTCAGGCCGTTCGTCTGCCCGGAGCTGAGGTTCGCCACGCGCAGCTTCTTGCTGACGTTCTGCTTGGCCTCCTTTTTAAGCGGCGCCCTGACGCGCCCGCTGCCAGACTTGCCTACACGCAACACGAACGACGACAAGCGGACCTAAGAGCGTTAGCAGATAGGCACATACCTCGTACCAGTGGGCGCTAAGGAGAAGCATTGATCACCGTAGGCATACGTAACGTCTGGAAGTTTACCTACGTATTTTATGCACTATTTTTTCCAAGCCTTGCGTGAGCTTTTGTTCTTCTGTTGAAGTTGACCTCCTATAATATTTACGAAGAATGCGATTGTGATGAGTTTCTCTGTTTTGGTTGGGCTTTGGGCTTCTTTCGTTGTCCTCTCTCATATTGCTGCGCACTACGTACTTGTTGTATACTTTTTTTTCGAGTCTTGCGTGGGTTTTTTGTTTCAAAGTCGATTACTGATACCAGGTACGTAGTTTTGATGAAGACTATGAGTGTGTCATATTTTCTCTGTTATGGTTGCGCATTGGGCTTGTTTCGTTGCTCCTTATAATTTTCCTTGCGTATTTCCTTCAAGCGTTTTCTGCCTTGCGACCACGGACAACGCGACGACAACAATATCAACAGCAACACAACATTAACGATGGCAAACAACAAACACAACAAAAACAACAGAAACATTTAACACCACCACCAACAACGCAACAACAACCACCACAACTACCACCAAGACCACCACCAACAACAACGCAGCAACAACCAACACCAACACCAACAAAAACAATGCCACGACAAACACCGCAACCACCAACGCAACAGCCACCACAACCACCACCACGACCAACAACAGCAACCAACACCGCCAACACCGCCAACACAACCAACAGCAGCTCTCACCGAGCATGCCGAAGTCCAGCCCCATGGCGGTGTCGCTGTACTCATCCGCCATGGACGCGAAGCCCATGCGGTTGGCCTCTTTCCGCACGTCGGTCATGGCGAACTTCTGCTTGAACGACCGAATTCTGCGCCCCCCAGAACCAAAACCCAACCGCCCCGGGCACCCCGCCCCAGAGACCCCACCGCAGACGCCGCAAAAGCCGTGGACGTCGCAGGCATCGTAGGCAGTTCGGTCGCCGCCGAAGAGATGCCGGTGCCAATGAACAACAACAGCAACAATAACAACAACAACAACAACAACAACAACATCAAGCATCCGTCCAGTCACGACAACAGGACGAGTCAAGCGGAGATGGAGCGACGAGGGAGGGCAAGTGCAAACAAGGTCAGATGTGGGAGAGGGGTTCAGTATATAGACATGGAGGTGGCCATAGAGGTGGCCGCGGCGGCGGAGACAACAAATGGTAGCAGCAGAAGCAACAGTAGCAGCGGCGGTACCGGCAGCGGCGGTACCGGCAGCGGTGGTAACAGCAGCAGCGGTAACGGCAGCGGCGGTAACAGCGGCGGTGGTAACAGCAGTGGCAGTGCTACCGAACCCCTTGCAATCCTCACCGAGAGTCGCATTGGCTGGTGTCAGCGGCGGCGGTAACAGCGCGGTAAAAGCAGCAGCTACAGCAGCAGCGGTAACAGCGGCGGCAGGGCTAACGAACCCCCCCACAACACTAATCGATACCCCCACTGGCCGGTGGCAGCAGCAGCGGCAATGGCTGCGGTAGCAGCAGCAGCCACGGTAGCAACAATAGTCGGGGCAACTCAGGAGTGACAGCAGCGGCAGTAACAGCAGCAACAGCGGTAACGGCGGTAGTGCCACCAACTCCCTTGCAACGCTGACCGACACTCGCACTGGCTAGTGTCAGCGGCAGCGGTAACAGCAGCGGTACACATCAACCATGCGAAGAATATACCCAACCGAACAAAACCTAAACTATGGCCAGGGGTAGCAAACACACACTGTAGGTACTTTTTCCCAGATCGTTGCCTCGTGGTTATGTCGTCCGGGTTTGGCGCATCACAGACTTAACCAACCAGCGGACTCGAAAGCCAACCAAGCGGGAAACCCAACAAGACAAAACTCAACCCAACCTAACGAACTCAACTCAACCCAACCAGACCGAACCACACCGAAGCAAACAAAACCCAACCCGACCCAACCCAACCCAACCAGACCAACCATGGGGCACGAACAAAAACATCCTGCTGTACGTCTTCCCGCCTCGCTTCCTGGCGGCAAGTCGTCTGGCTTCGGCAGCAACACCGACCAAGCAACCAACCGACCCATCCACCCAAACATTCCCTCACCCGGTAAATAAAAAACAAACCAACCAACCCACAGGCGCACACACCAACCATGCCAGAAGCGTCAGCGAACGAATTCAACCATGCGGCGCAAAAATAATTTCGTACCTCTTCCCGCCGCGCTTCCTGGCAGGCATGTCGTCCGGCTTGGGAAGCGCCTTCTTTGTCTTGGCCGTCTGCAGCTCTTGCCACTTCTCGATCTTTTCCTCCACGTCCGCCCTCCACTGCCGCCCGACTTGGCCCGACGGGTCGTTACCGTAGCTGTCGAACCTCGAGGCCAGGCTCACCTGATCGCATTGTTTTTGTACATGCGGCGGCGGGATAACAACAAGCGAGTAACACCAACATCAACACGTCAACACCAGCGAAAACAAGAGCATCAACATCAGCGAGCAGCAACAGCAGAAGCGAAAAAAATCAGTAGAAATATCAACGGGAACAAGAATAACAGGAACAACACCAACACCAGTGCCACCACCAGCATCAAACAACAGCAGCAGCAGCAGCAACAACAACAGCAACAACACCAACAACACCAACAAGAACAGCATCCAGAGAAATAAGAGCAGCATCAACAACACGGACAATGGGACAGCAATAAAGGACAACAGCCGGTGAAAAAAAAATACCAGCAACAGGCAACAAAAGGACTGACAGCAAGAGACAGCAACAGCAACAGCAACAGCACACGTAAAAAACGAAAAACGAAGAACGAAAAGAAGAAGAACGAAAAAACTAATGCAGGCATTACACACGTCAGCCACACCAACAACGATCTTCGTACTATTAATAGCATTTTGTTTTAATGTTTTATTCCTATTTTACGAAGTGTGCTACGCATGCGTTAAAATGTTGTAAATGTTGTTGATAATACCGTTAATACTGCTATATACTGATTGTTACTAAAGTATACTTCGTATACTACTGTTTTTACTACTAACACCACCACTATGACTATTACTACTGCTGCAACCACGACGAATACAAATCTTACTGCTACTACCACTACTACTACTACTACTACTACTACTACTACTACTACTACTAACGTCATTCCTGCTCCAAGATCGCACCTTTGCGGCCGTCACTCTGAGGGCCTTGGCGCGAAGGTAAGGCGGGGCCAGCTGAACGACGTCGCACTCGTACAGAAGCCCGGCGTGAGATACCGTTGCCTTCGACGAGAAGCCGCTCAGTGTGCGCTTTTCCTGGCCCATCACCTGTTCAGTATTCATACGTAGCGGATGCCGTCGGGGGGGGGGGGGGGTCGGGAGTGAGGATGGCGGTGGGGGGATAACGAGGGCGGGACAAACTAGTTCGACTTTGAGTGGGTTGGGTTGGTTGGTCTAAACATGTAAACATATAACACGCGCACACATGTATGACATAAGAGCACGACACAAAGTAACGCGTAGTCGCACGAGCACCCGTGCCCACCTTCACATACGCGCACATAAACATATGCCCACCTCGACATACATGCGCATACCCTGGTACACACATACCATGCATACACAGAAACGGGCACACACCGACGCCCACCTACGCACCGACGCACATCCACACGAACACGCGAACACACAAAACAAACACAAAGCAAGTGCATACACCCCTACCCTCCTTCACATACCTGCACACACACCCCACATGCACGCGCAAACACGCACAACATACGTATGCGCCGATCCCCACCCTCACAGGATACCGGACACCCTGGTATGCACATGCACGAACACCTCCCTTCACATACACGTATATACGTACAGGCACACAAACACACGAAACACACACCATATGCAAATACACCCAAACCCACCTCCCCTCCAGCTACACGCGCATACACACACCGTTACACGCACGTACATACACGCATACACACACTCACACATACACTCACACGCACACGCACACACACACAATTATACCGGTGCACCCCTACTCATCAAATCGAAACACGCACATTACGCAGACACGGAACATACAACGGCACGCATGGAACACCCATCTACATCCACCCACACCCACGCATGCACAAACACAACTATATACCTGTTATATACACACACACATATTACACAATACATATATACTTCAGTACATATATACATATATATCCCCATATATAGCACGCTTGCGATTGAAGCATCCCACCAAGCTTGCGAAGACGATTTTTGAGGGAATTTTCGATGTCACAGCTGAGGCATTTTCATATATTTTTCAAACAGACATATTTTACTTACCCGCCTTGACAAATAAGACGCACGTACGTACAGGAGCTACACTAAACGCACATACAGACACATACGCGCGCTACACGCACACGCACATCACGCACTACACACCTGCAGGTTGCAGGACGGGGTCTTAGACATGGCCGTCAACCCCCCCGTAAGCGCCAGCAGCTTGGCCGTGATGCGGCTCCCCACGAGCGCACACACGTTGGGCGCCATGCTCGTCATTCGGGTTTCCACAAAGTCTAGGATGGAGGCCTTGGCAGCGGTGAGCGCCTCGTACTCGCGACACCCCTGGCCAACAGTGCCAATCCACCGACGTGCCGATTGGTCGTTCATTCATTCGTTTTTTTTGTTCACAAATACAATCATTCCGTTCCTCCGGTCATGCTGTTCCATATTTTCGTATTTTTGATCGTTTGGTCCACAATTTTACCATTTTCCGTTCTTCCGGCCCGTGTGTTCCATAACTTCGTCCGTCCGTCCGTTGGCTCGTTGGTTCATTGGCTCGTTGGTTTCTTAATATATTCTCGGTTTGTAAAACTGAGTCTCTATTGGGAAATTGCAGATCTGTCTGTCTGTCTGGCTGTCTGTCCGCAGTCACAATCTGGTCCCAAACCGTTCCCGACGTTGACGTGTATACATTCAATATTTGATCAATTCCTCTATTCCTCCATTATTTTACGCGATCGTGTCCATTTTCATTCCGTCATTCTTTCCCTCGTTCCTTCATTCGTGCGTTCGTTTATTTATGAAATAATTTACCTGGTACAAAAATCCTCCATTCCTCCATTAATTCGTTTAATTCGCGCGTTATTTCCGCTTTTCATTCACGCATCCATCCCTTCACTCCTTCTCTCATCCGTTAGTTCGTTCGTACGATTGTTCGTTTATTCATTCATAAATTAATTAATCTATCTATTCCTCCATTATTTTATTCCTTCACGCGACCATTTCCATTCACGCATTACTTCCTCCAGCAGTTCCCTCATTCCAAATTACAATCCTTCATTCGTTCGTTCCTTCAGTAATACTTCGTACGTTTATTAGTTCCTTCATTCCTTCACGCATTCACTCCCTTCAAAATGCACGCATCCCTTCCCTTCACAACCCTGCCTTCGTTCCTTTCTTCATTCCTTCATTCATCATTTCTTTCGTTAGTTCGTTCGTTTTCGTGTTTCCTGCCCGCACCTTAAGGCACTCCTGCAGGTCCGTCTCGGGCAGAGGCCGGCCGCTGGTGGTGGACCCCGTAACGCTGACGACCATCACCGTTGTCTGAGGCAACGCCGACTCGAGGTCCACTTGCGTCATGTCCTGGACGACGCCAGCGCAAAAAAAAAAGAAGAAGGACCGAAGGGAGGACGCGATAATGAGAAGAGAGCACGTATCGCGGCACAACCAACACAGCGAACAAAAACATCAGCGACAGTATCAACACCAACACCACCACCACCACCACCACCACCACCGGCGCCATCCGCTCCACCCTCACCACCACCGCCGCCACCGCCGACTACACGACGGCCACTGCCACCAATAACACAACGACGACCACCACCACCACCACGACCACCACCAACCCCATCTCTCCCCCCCCCCCACCCCACCATCACCACCAATACCATCACCCCTACCACCATCACCCCCCCCATCCCTACCTCACGACCACCGTCACCATCACCAACGCCGCCAACCCGCTCCCCCCCAACCCCTCCCCCCGCCTACCACCATCGCGCCCACCCCCAACCCCACCATGAATCGAGTATAAGCGTTGTCCCGCTCGCTCGACCCCCCCCACGAAATACGGCATCGCTCACCATCTCGTTCTGCATGACCTGCACCGTTCGTACGAAATCCGCCGGCTGCGGGATGAGGCTGTCCAGCTCGGGAAATTTCTGAGCGTACAAATCCACCACGAAGCGATGGACCTCCACCATTTCCGGATCGATGTCCTGCCGCGAGCGAACGGGAAAGTAGGATTTTGGTTTTGTGTCGCGGGAGGGGGTGGAGGGGGGGGGGGGGGGGTCCACTCATACGCGGCGGGGTTACCTTTGTGAATCGTGGATACCGTATACATACTGCTGTAGATGTCGTACGGGACTTGACGGAAAAGTATTAAATATAACGTAATTAAAAAAAAAAAACATCTGCCGAGAGATTGAGGATCTCGTCGAAGCTCATCTTTGCAAGCTGTGTGCCATACTTCGGTCGCGCGGTTTACGTACACACAAGTTTTATGCAGCTTGCAAAGATTAGCTTTTGACGAAATCCTCGGTCTCACAGCTGTAGCTTTTATATATTTAAAAAAGGTACCAGGGTATACTGGTATCTGATAAATATCGTGTATGTATAATTCCAGGCATTGTAGTCTCTGTGCGCAAAGCACAAAAGTATCGGGGGGGGGAGGGGGGGGTTGGTCAAACATTAAATTTGTTCTCGTATTTCGTGGACACGATGCGAATTGTATATGCATTACTGAGCATACAAGTCAATCACGACGCGATGGACCTCGAACCACGTCTGGGTGGGCATTCTGACGAGCGGTCCAGAATGAGGCGATTTTTTTTTTTGTCGAGCGGCCGGGGTCTACATCGGTTGAATGCAGCTCGAATACCACCAACAGGCGGGGTAACTCATACCCGGAAGATCACCTGTTTCTTTACCCCCCCCGCCCCACCCCCCCGCGGCATAACAATGGGTATCCTCCCTCCCTCCCTCCCTCCCTGTCCCCGCGACCCCCACTACCCACCCACCTGTATGAGCTCGTTGCTAGCCACGACCAACTTGTACTCGGGGTCATCTTCCAACGCCCCCACCCTCGCCGCCGGCTCTCTCTTCAGGCACTCCTTAATCTCGCACTTCCGATCGTTTCATTTTTGTTTCATTTTGGTTCCACGAAATCGGGCGAGAAGACACGCAAGCGTTTTTTTTTTCAATGTTTTCGTTTGGTGTTTCATCGTGTTTTGTGTTTTTGGTTTTCGTGTTTTAATAATTTATTTTATTCATGTAGGCGTGTTTTCAAGAGGTTTTTGTTGTTTTCATTTTTGGTTTGTTTCAGTTCGATTTGTTTTGGTGTGATTTCCCGCGCGAAAAAAAAAAAAAAAAACGCCGACAGAACACAAACCAGGGCAAATGAAGAGGGAACGCGAGGCGAGAAGGGGAGGGAAAGGGGCAACACGGGAGGTGGGGGAAGGGAGGGGGGGGGGGGGGGGGGTAGTGAGAAGGGTTGTCCGTCGTAGATTGATCGGTCGGTTGGTTGGATGGCCGGTCGGTTGGTTGACTGGTCGGTCGTTTTTCTGGCCGGAAGTTCAGTTGGGTGGTTGATCGGTTCGTTGGTTGATTGATTGGTCGGTCTGTTTTGATGATTGGTTGGTCGGTTTGTTGGTCCATCGATCGGTCAGACGGTCGGTCGGTTGGTTTGCTGTTGGTTCCTGCCTGAACCAGTCGGGGGCGGCTGCACGCCCCACACCTCTTGGCGTCCTCAGTACAACCAAAACCGTGAGGAAAGCGAGTCGAAAAAGAGGAAATACGGCAAAGATCGGCGGGTACAACACAGACTGACGCACGCACAGAAAAAAAAAAAGGACGACGACAAAAAAAAAACAGTGACACAGACAACAGCGCACGCCAACGACAGATGCGGTTGCAGTTGCAGTCTCGCTTACACATATACAGTTAGAGTTGCAGTTGCAGTTACAATCACAGTTCCATTTTCAGCCGCAGTTTTCTTTTTATGTTTTTCTTCGTTTTTTTTTTCGCTTTTTTCTCCCTATCAACGCATCTGGATTGCTAGCCACGTACCAGGTATGTCGTGCCTGTCGTATCCAGTACGATGACACGGCATTGCATTGCCTACTCTGCCCACTACGATGCGACGGAGTATCTCTGTATCGTGGTTTTGTGACCACAGAGCTTGCATCTCTCTAGGATTGCAGGATCGGCTCGGACACTGGGCGTGCTGGATATCGACGGGTAGAAAGAACGGTTTAATGCGAAGAACACACATAGCTGCAATTGCAGCAGTTACAGTACAGCTACAGCTACAGCTACGGCGGCTACAGCTACATGTCACGGTTACCCTCCCTCTCCCACATCCATCCTCCCATCCTTCGGCGTCGACTAAAACAAAGGCAGCCATAAACGAACCCACCATCTATCGGCACGGACGCTGGGTGTGCTGGATGTCGACGGGTTAAAAAAACGGTTTGAAGCCAAGAACACACAACAGCTACAGTTCCAGTACAGTTCCAATCACAGCAGCTGCAGTTACATGCCACAGTTACCCTCCCCCTCCCACGTCCTCTTCGGCGTCGACCGCAACAAAGGCAACCATAAACAAGCCCACCATCTGCTTCTTGAAACGGTCGCTCCTCCGCAGCTTGGCCACCACCTCCACCGTGCGCTCGCCGATCCGTCCAAGCGTCGACTCTACCCCATGGCCTTGCCATTGGCCTTTCCCCTTCCCCTTCCCTTTCCCCTCTCCGCTCTCCTCGTTGCCACCACCCGCCCCCCCTCCCTCCCCCGCCTCCCCCCCTGCCCCCGCTCCCGCGTCCGAAGCATGTATGTCTCGTCGTCTTCCGGTAGGGACTTCGTCCTCCTGCGTGCGCGAGTTTGCATTTGGCGGGGGGGGGGGGGGGGGATGGAAAAACGGTTACCAGGTACCTGGAACGTTACTATTAATAGTTGTTCGAAAAACGTTCAGCTGTGACATCGAAATGTTTGGTCGAGTCTCCTCATTGCAGAAAGCTGCGTGTGAGATTTGCTTGTAGATCGCGCGCGTGTGTGTGACGGGGCGTACTTATGACCTCGTGACTCGTGAAGGACGCACATACCAGAGGTCGCCGGTGAACCCCCTGGGTGATAAATAACCCCCTTGGGTGATAAGTACCCCCCCAGGGTGATAAGTTCCCCCCCTGGGTGATAATTTCCCCCCCTGGGTGATAAGTACCCCCCCTGGGTGACAAGTACCCCCCTGGGTGATAATTACCCCCCCTGAGTGACAAGTACCGCCCTCCTTGGTGATAAGTACCGCCCCAGGGGTGATAAGTACCGCTTCCCTTGGTGATAAGTACCCCTCCTGGGCGATAAGTATCAGCAGGATCGACAGCCCGATTTCAGGAAATACCTTCAGACTGCGTACGTTTAGAATCATTCTGCACACCAATCTTACATAATTCAGACTATATACACGGTTCCCGCACGGGCAACATGAGCCACTCTACGAGCAGTATATACCAGTATACGTAGATCAGACGTACGTACAGACGAGGAATCCATCCGCCTCCAAGGATCTATTAACACTTTCATTACACTGCAGTCCCGGTCTGGGGACAAACCTGTCAAATTCTAGGTAGTTTGCCCCCAAAACGGGACTGCGGTCCTAAAAGGGCTAAGATTATAGTGGGAATCGATTATCTGGGTCCCAACCCCCGACGTCCCGAGGGGGTTGAGCCGCCCCACCAAATCGACTACCCCACCTCACCCCACCCCCTCCGTCCTCTTCACCCTCCTGCTCCTCCCACCTGCATCGTGTCTCCATCCCCCACGCCGTCTAATCCCATCCCTGCCACCCCGCCCCCTCCCCCGCCCTCCCCCCCATTGTCATCTTGCTGCTCCTCGTCCGAGCTCTCTCCTAGCTCGTCGAGGTCGTCCAGAAAGCTGTCCGCCAAGGTTGCCATTCTGCTATGATATTAGCCTAGAGCGTTTTCTTCGCCAGCAGGGAAGATAAGGAGGAGGAGGAGTAGGGAGAGGGACGCGGAGGAGGAAGAGGCGGTTGGCGGGCGGCGGGGGGGGGGGGGGGGGGGGGGAGAAGGAGGAGAAGGAGGAGAAGGGGGAGGTGGTACATCTTGACTCACTGCTGCTACGTACCTTGTACCTTGGCTATTCCAGATGGCCCGTTCTAGATACGGATAGGTACTAGAAACACCCCATCCAGCGCTAGGCACGAGCGAGTCTGCTGTAGGCCTATGAAGCTGCTACATCGGCGTGATTTCTGCAGCAGTACAGCGGCAGCAGCGGTACGCAGTTGTGCTCTCTGCTGGTGCTCTGTGTGCTCGCTGCGCTGCTGTGCTGCGCTGCTCTGGCTGCTGTCCAGACTATTATATAATAGCCTGATGCAGTGATGTGGTTTGCTGATTTGCTGCTGCCCGTTGTAGGCTCTTGTTAGTGCACAAAAAAGGGAGGCCGCTGCTTTTGAAGGGTGAGAGGCTCTACCTTGGGTTTATCACTAGCGATACGCGGAAAATACACTCTCTGGAAGTTTCTCCTACCTCCCCTTTCGGCCTCGAGCAACCAGAGTGTTTGGTTCGCGTTTAGCTGAATCAAGGGTTTACAGATATATGAAGGCGGTACTTAACCGGAGTCATGGCATCCTCAATCCCCGTTGCAGCACCCCGTTGCGTGTGCAGCAGTCACTGCTGTCACCATCCGGTGCAGCCCGCCTCGGACGCCAGATCTAGCTCCCCAGGCGACCCATCTCAGACGACTCTC
Source organism: Nereocystis luetkeana (assembly GCA_031213475.1). Classification (NCBI taxonomy): domain Eukaryota; class Phaeophyceae; order Laminariales; family Laminariaceae; genus Nereocystis; species Nereocystis luetkeana. The sequence goes on from JARUPZ010000004.1 coordinate 9,339,905, forward strand.
GTGGTCACCGCATAGCCCACACAGCCAGCTGGTGTGGGCTTTGGGACTGCCTTCGAGAGAACGACGATGTTGCAGCCCGCAGTCCATATTCTTCGAAACAGAGCAGCACGTAGCAGTTGAACCTCGCAAGCAGGATTGCAACAACACAGATCAGCAGCGGCAGCAGCAGCATACACAGCTAGCACGAAAAGGCTTGCGAGGAGCAAGAGCAGGCGAGAGGATAGTTGTTGACAGAAGACCCGGGATAATTTTGCGATGACGAAGCGGCTGATATCGATGATGAGAGCGACCTGGCTTCTGCTCCATCGCACCGTTCTGGCCGCCTTCTTATGGAACAGCTCCATGATGGATATGACCAAGATTATGGTTGCACCGCATAAAGACAACACGGCAAGCGTACAGCAGCAGCAGCAGCAGCAGCGGCAGCAGCAGCAGCAGCAGCACGCCAAGGCCAGCAACCCGTCGCCCTCCGCCTCAGTGTCGTCGCCGTCGGGGTCGTCGTTTTTTCTGGTGGGAAACGCGACGAGGCTTCTCGCTGACAACTACAGGGCGGGGGGCGTGGGGGCCACGATACCCTCCCCGCTCGTCGATGAGCACCAGGTGAACGTGAAATGTCTCTGCACAAGGATGCAAGGGTGTCGTTGATTGTTGATGCACGATGCACGATGCACGCACCGCTGCGTATGCACCTTTGGCACGATACACGATGCGCCTGGTACGATACACCGCTGTTGCTTGTACTACTGCTGTTGTCCCGTCCCAGGTATGCCCGACTGGTACCTACCTGGTTTATCGTGCTGTCGCACGCACTGATACTTGATATTGGACACTGATACGGTACGCACGTACCTGCCCCACACTGGTGTTGTTGCGCTGGTGTTTCAACCTTTTTTTTTAGGATACGATACCAGGTGTACACATTCTACGTACATTTATAGTATGCCCGAGGTCCGTGTTACAGCAGCAGTGATAGGCCATCAATACCTACGTTCGATAGAAGGGGCGAAACCGCGCCCACGGAACAGACGCGGAATTTTTGTACCAGGTATGTATCCGGTCATCCCGCCTGATGTATGATACCCTCCACTTCCCTTGCTATACTTCCCAGGTATGTATATGATACGTATACCCTGTACGAGTACACACGTGTAGTCTTCGAGCCAAAAGTAAAATCGGTGTCTGCCCACCCCACCCGATACCACTCCACACCGCACTACACCACACACGCCACACTACGTCACACCACCGCACACCACTCCCCGGTCGTACGACTGCGGCCATGCATGATATGAGTGCCCCCCGTCAATGGTCAAATGTTGAATGCCCAAAAGGCGAGCAACAAATGAGTACGCGCCCCCCTCCCCCCCCCCCCCTCCCCTTCCCCGTCTCGAAAGGGATGCGTGATCAATGGTCAAAAGACTAAGGCAAGCAACAAACGAGTACCCCCCCCCCCCCCCCCCCCCCCCCTCCCTCCCTTCTTGCCGCTCGCGCTTTCTCTCTCAGCACAGCACCACATCCCTCATGGTGGCGCACGCGTGGGCTCACATCGACCAGAGCCGTGCGCGGGTAAGAAGAATGCTGGGAGACAGCAAAGCTAAAAAAAGATAGTACACCTACAACACAGTGGCTGTCGCTAGGCAACAGGATGTTTAGAGAACTGCCGTCAACTTGTGTGGGGTTGGTGGAAAGGTTCCAAGAACGATATCGGTGAGGCGCATTCCCACTACGAAGAACCCTACGCGTCTTGTTCAACAAACACGAGTGCAAGGAGTGGTGACGCTTCCAGACCCTGCGAGGGCGACAGCGATACGCGTGCACGTCAATTTTTACGCGGTGGTTTCTTCCCTCGACGCCAGGAATGACCTCCGCGTCGAGACCTACAGTGCTTGCTATTAATAGTATACGCCCCCTCTACGTTTCTTCATCTGCAGACCGTGGCACAGCTCTTGCACACCCACCCCCCGCCCCGGCTTTACCCGGGCCGGGATAAGTCGCCCCGAAGTTTGCCACCTCAGCAGGAAGCACACCCGGAACGGCGTTATTGTTTGTGCGTACCCCCCAATCCCTCCTACCCCCCCCCTCTCCCCTGGACAACCAGAGTACCGTTTTTTGTTTTTTTGTTTGGCGGTCGCCCACAGCTGGTCGTCGAGTTAGATCATTTGTGCGAGGTAAACAAGCTTTACTCCGCACAAGGGCATTGATCGTATCACGTGGTGTTCATGGTAAGGTACCCAAGTGGCAGTTACGTAGTACTCCCATTGCTGTCTCTGGAAATGCCTACTCCGGAAATTAGATTCACCCATTGAAGCCGTCATTTATATGCAACTCCGCCTCACAAGCGGTTCTAAGTAGGATGCAGCTCACCCTTCATGCGACTCGCCAGACACCTCACGGCGCTCCGCTCTTGGCGCAAACAATGTCTGCCTGGTCGGTGAAAACCCGACATGCTCCGCCCCGGCATTGTAGGGATGCGAGGGTCTATGGTCATACGACTACGTCCATGCATGAGATCGAGTACATCTCTCCTATCGAGTACACCCCCTCCCCCCCTCCCTCCCCCCTTGCCGATCTCCCCTGTCCACTTGTCCCCCTCAATATCTGCCTGGTCGGTGAAAAGCCGACATGCTCCGCGCCGGCATTGTAGGGATGCGAGGGTCTATGATCATACGACTACCGCTATGCATGATATCGAGTACACCCCCCCCCGCCCCCCCCCCCCCTTCCCCCCTGCCCGCACCTCCTCCCACCCCGACTCCGACTCCACCAGGCGGAGATGGTTTCCGTCTTCCGTGGCCAGTGGGAGAACGGAATGGTCCCCACCGTGCGGTACGCTCCGGGTTACGTCGGCGATTTCCTGGGGGGCTCCATCATCCCCGGGCCTGGGGGCTGGGGTAACGCCTCCGCGGTATCGTCGGAGGGGGCCAACACTTCCGCCCTTGCGGCTACCCCCCTGCACGCAGAGGTGGCGCTGCGAATATTCAACTTGTCCCCCAGGTCAGGACCAAATATGTCGGTTGAAATATGTCGTTTGAAATGTGTCGATTGACGGCGCTCTTTTCCCTCGACGGACAGCCGTCACATACCCGTCAAGTACCCGTCAACGAACCGTCAACGAGCCGTCAAGGACCTGTTAGTAACGCGTCAAGGAGTCCCCTACACTATAGCTACAGAAGTACATTCAAGTCTAGAGAGGGCTTTGATAGGTCATAAGTAGACCGTCAACCTTCATCGTTGGCGTGGGGAGTGTAAAACGCACGCGTTTTTTTTTTTTGTTGTGTTCGTATTTCGTTGGTCGTAAAGTTTTTTTTTTCCGGTTGAGAAGCGCCCGATTCGTGACGCTGCGAATATTCTACTCCCCCCCCCCAGGTTAGGGCTGTAAAATACATGCACCCGATTTTCGCTCGATACATGGTTTTGTTTCGTTGGTCGTTGGGGGTGTCAGGGGGGTGCGACGGTGTCGGGGAAGGGGGGGGGGGGGGGGGGAGGACTGGTCTCGTCCACCGAGCCCGCGACAGAATAGCGATGAGCACGGTACGCCTGACTCGAGAAATTTCCTTGATTTTTTTTATGTTTCCGGGGCCAATCAAACCGCCAAGTGAAAACTCGCTTTTTCTCCACGGGCCGCAATCCGTGGCAGACACACACGCACAAACGAAGCACGTGGGTACAAACACATCAAACACATGAAACGTTTACAACACACAAAACACAAACGAGCACATACACGCACACACAAACACGCACACTAAGACACAAACAGGCACTCAAACGCACAGACACGCACACGCACGCAAACACACACAGACAATCACACAAAACACGAACGCAGACCTGACGTAACCGCCCCCCCCCCGCTGCCTGCCTGTCCGTCGGTCGGTCCGTTCGTACGTACGTACGTACGTACGACCCCCGACTTCGATCGATTCGGACAACGCCAAACATCCGAACATACAAACAAACGAACTAACGAAACAAACGAACAAAGGGACGCCGAAGCTCGCCTCTGGCTGCAGGGCCTGTTCCCGGCACTTTTCCGGTACCACGACTACCTACACCGGAGCAGGGAGGACCCCGAAACCGGTCTGGTGTACGTCTATCACCCGTGGGAGACGGAGGTGGCGCCCGACTCCGTTCTCTGGCCGACACTGCTAGAGGACACCAGGCGAGTTGGTTTGGGGGGTTGGCTGGGTCGCTGGTTTGGTGGGCGGTGTGGTACCCATCTTGTACGGCGTGTACACCGTACTTCACTCTGCCCCGACTGCCGAGTTGTAAAACACAAATATGTTTTCACCTGAAATATTAAGATTACACCCTTCTTTTTGTTTTCAACAACTATTTTCGGCACAGAGTTGGATTATATACCGTAATTAAGAGGCATCGAGTTCGCGCAGGGCTGCGCACGCGCAAGACAGTTTTTTTAGCGCTCGTGTTTCTCTCTCTCTCTCAGACGGCGGCAACTAAGGGGGCTTGGCTATATACGCTTCGCTGAGCCGAACGTTTTGTTTTCGTTTGGTGAGGGGCATCTCGACCAAGCAGATTTGTTTTCCCGAAAACACCATGGTAGTTTGTTGTTGTTGTTGTTCTTGCTGTTGTTGTTGGTGGTGTTGTTGTTGTTGTTGTTGTTGTTGTTGTTGTTGTTGTTGTTGTTGTTGTTGTTGTTGTTGTTGTTGTTGTTGTTGTTGTTGTTTGTTGTTTGTTGTTTGTTGTTTGTTGTTGTTTTGTTGTTGTTTGTTGTTTATTGTTGTTGTTTTGTTGTTCGGTGTCGGCAATAACCTCCCCGTCCCGGTAATATAGAGCGCTGAGAAAAAAACGATCATCGCACCGCCCCACCCTTGTCCGAAGCGAACGCCTCTTTTATCACGGTAGTAGTAGCACGTGTTAAATTAAACAGCACACGCCCACCCCCCTCTGCGGAAAACACGCGAGACGACGCGCGCGCGCTTCCTGGGGATAGTTTTCTTCTTTCTTGCTAGAAGGACTGCGGTCTCGTTATGGGATTAAACTTACTCTGTAGACTTTGAGCGTTTTTTTTTTTTGTCCCCCAAAACGGGACTGCGTTTCTTCCAAAAGGGTGTATAACACAAGCGGCGATCTTTAACAAAAAAACCCCGAAAATTGTGGGTCCTGGGGGGAAAAGATTCGCACGTTGGCGGACAGATCAATCGCCATCTACTCTGCAGATGAGCTATGATTTAGGTGCTGCTCTGCCATTGTGAGATGTTTTGTGCAGGATCTGTGCGGTACAGATCCAATGCAGGAGATATGTCCTTTTATTTTTTACCCTTTCGGGGAAAACTGCAGTCAGTCCCGTTTTGGAGACAAATCACTTAAGGCTTTGAGTGGTTTGTCCGAAAGACGGGAGGACTGCAGTCCTAAAAGGGTCAGGCAGATGATACAGCTCCCACTCGGCAACATGAGCTAGATCGCACAGATCAGGTATAGATACGATCTGTTCCCTGAAATATTTTTAGACCCTGCAGCGGGAACCGATGCTTTGTTCCTATGTCTGTGCACTATTGTCAACACCATTGTTTCGAAGATGAGCCAAGTGGAAAGATAAAAACACTTTACTCCCCGCATGACCCCTCTATTCTCCCGCTATCAAAACAGGAAACGAGCCGCGAACGATTCCTGGTTGCCTCCGCCGATTCCCCCGACGGTCTCTTCCGTCGTAGGGTTTCCGGGCGAGGAGGCCTTGGAGGCTTCGCTCTTCTTGGCGGCGTGCGCGGCGCGCGTCGATCGCGTCGACCGGGACGTGCAGAGGGAGTGCCCCTTCCTTTTGCAGGTGCGGGGTGCCCCTACTTCGTGATCCTTCTGCTCAAAAGCAACTCATTACGTAGGTGGTACTACTACTACTACTACTACTACTACTACTACTAACGTTACTACTATTACGGGGGACCATAGTTAATAGGACCAAATATTGTTAGTAGAAATGGTTAAATATATAGGTGTTTATGTATACCACAGGTCCTATTAACTATGGTCCCCCGTAATACTACTACTACTACTACCACTACTACTAACGTTACTACTACTACTACTACTACTACTACTACTACTACTACTACTACTACTACTACCACTACTACTAACGTTACTACTACTACTACTACTACTACTACTACTATTTAATACTACTACTACTACTACTACTACTACTACTACTACTACTACTACTACTAACGTTACTACTACAGTACCAAAGTAGTGTGCTGTGTCTTCTGCCTTTCTATCTGCTTTGCTTGTTCGACCCGTTTGGGACTCCGAGATAGCGACCCGAACACAGGGTTGATAATTTTGGTGTTTGTTGGCCAGCCGTCCACGAGCGGCCCCGTGAGCGCCCTGCAGTACGGGTACATACTGTAGGATCGTGTTGCACCCGTCCCTCGCGACTCTTTTTCATCGGAAACTCGGACACCAATTATGTACCACCCCCCCCCCCCCCCCCTCCCCCCCCCTCCAACTACAGTTAGGGCTGGGACTGGACGACGAAAAGTGCCCAAAAAATGGCGCATCTATTCGACGAAAACCGCCAAAAAATCCGAAAAAAGATTGAAGATGAAAAATGTACCGCCACCATATTTACTTGGCTTTAGACTGCATTATTGGTTGACCCGCAATGACAAATTGCTCGACATAGGAGACGAGTTGGATCTTGGGATTCAACAGACACGTGTAACCAGTGTAAACGGAGGGGAAGGCACATCATTCAGAATTTTCCATTAGATTTTTACGTCTAATTGGCCGGAAATGTGCGGGAAAACTCGTGTTTTATGCTTATATTCGTCTCTTGCTCTATGGGGAAGAAGTACTGCAATTGAGTATGAAAACAATACGTGCCCTCCTCTTCGCCGAGACTTGGCGGAGACAACAAATCAATCCGTGCTTGAATCCAGTAAATAGCCGACGAGAAATTCGCGATCAAACTTGGCCCTATTGAGTCATTCTGGCAGTGATCGCGAAATATCAATCAGCCATGGGAAACTCAAAAAAACCTGAGGGCACCGGACGAAAAGGGAAAAAAAAGAAAATTGTCCAGAAGAACCAAGAGGCTTATCTGGCGCGTACCGGGACTACAGTCGCAGACGCGGGCGTGGCTGCACGCCGGGCGCTTGCCATCCAGCGCGGCGGTCTCGAGGCCGCCGAGGGCATCCGTAACCGGGCCTTGAAGCAGCGCGACGAGAGTCGGGCCGAGACCGCTGAGGCAAAGTCTTCACTGCAAGCTGTCTCCCATCAGTTGTTCGAGCAGAAGGGCAAACTCAACCTGGAGCAGGACCTCAGGCACGAGTCGGACGCAGCCTTGGCCCATGAAGAAGGGGTTCGTCAACCCCGCAGTCACGGCGAGGTGCAAGATGTGCAACACACAGCCGATCCGATGGGCGAAGATGGGGGTATCCTCCTAGCAGCAGAAGCTCCAGCAGCAGAAGCTCCAGCAGCAGCAGCAGCAGCAGCAGCAGAGAGGTCAGCACCTCCGCCTTCGAGCGTGTCCGACACGGGATGCATTGGTCTGCTGTCAGCCATCGTGCCGGAGGGCCTACCAGACGATGTGGCCCACTCACTTAAGCTGGCCGCTGTGTACGCTTCTGCGCGTGGTGTGGTGCAGCAGCACCTCGAGCAGCAACACGCAGCAGCAGCAGCAGCAGCAGCAGCACAAACTTGTTTTCACACTCAGCACCTGGCCACGCTTCTACTTTTTTGCGGCACAGCAGCAGCAGCGGCACAGCTTTTTCTTTACGAATAGATTTTTGTTGATGACGTGGGTCCTGTCCCCCCATCGCTGATTGGTTGATTTTCTAAAGATTTTTTTCCCCAGAGAACGACATGGGACATTTTTTTTCCAAATTCTACGTCTAAAAAAATTATAGTCCCACACCTAACAGTACGTAGTTGCCGTCACTTACGTATCGTCATTTTTTTTTTTCGAGTCCCAGGAGGATTATAATATTGACGTACGCCTATGGGGTCAAGACACGGCGACCGAAAATGTTTTGTTTTTTTTTTCTTGAGTTTAGTGTTGGTCGATTGTAAAATTGACCCCGCGAGGTGTTTTCTTCCTTGACAAGCATACCGGTAGAGAGCAGCGGCAGTCGGTCAGTTCCCCCCCCCCCCCCCCCCCCCCCCGCGCGCGACGGCGTACTATTGCCGCGTGCGAGAAGTTGTATGTTTGCAATACACGTATTATGGTGCGACTGGTGGTTTGCTACAGTGCGAGGAGAAGAATTAGACGCCGTGTTGTGTCCTGAATCGGCTGCAGCTGCCGCTCTGACTGTTCACGCCTCGCTCTTACAGCTTGTATTGCCTCGTTTTGTCTGTGTCTGTGTCTTCTTTTCTTGTCTTGTCTTGTCTTGTCTTGTTTTAGTCTGGTCTTGCCTTGTCTGGTCTTGTTTTAGTCTGGTCTTGCTTTGTCTTGTCTTGTCTTGTCTTGTCTTGTCTTGTCTTGTCGTTAGGTTGTCTTGTCTTTATGTTGTCTTGTCTTTGTCTTCGCTTCTCTTGTTCGGTCTTGTCTTGCGCGCTTGGTGAGTCGGCAAAGTGGGCAGAACAACGTAATAACCGGCGCGCTCACCAGCTCTCCCCGAAAAAAAAGAACAGGCGTATCATATAGTAGGATGTGCGTGTTTGGCGTGTTTTTCCCGGAACCGGCTATTTTGTTGTTGTTGTTGTTGTTGTTGTTGTTGTTGCTGTTGCTGTTGCTGTTGTTGGTGTTGGTGTTGGTGTTGTTGTTCTTTGTTCCGTTTTGTAAGCTTGGACGCCCTCCCCCCCGCACACAAACCTCCGCTGCTCTCAAACCCAGGACGTCCAGTTCAACGCTGCCCTGGTTCGATCCGACAGGGCCCTGCTCGAGCTTGCGGGCATCCTCGAGGCCACGCGGAGCGGGTGGCAGAGCAAGGTATGTCATCCCCTCCCCCCCGTCTCGAAAGGGAAGCGTGGTAAACGGTGAAATGACGAAGACAAGCAACAACTGAGTACCCCCCATCCCCCCCCCCCCCCGCCGCACAAGGGGGGATTACCGTATCACGTAGAGTTTATAAGGTAAGGCACCCATGCAGCAGTTATATAGTATACCCATCGCTCTCTGGAAGTGGCCACACCAGAAAACAGATACCTGGTAAATTGTTTCGACGCTGTCATCCATGTGCAAGCAAGTCCCCCTCAGAAGCGGATCTTAGTAGGATGCAGCTCACCCTTCATGCGACTCGCCCAACAAACGCCTCACGTTTCGCCCTACGCTTGGTGGCGGCAAGCAACACGTCTGCCTGGTAGGTGAAAACCCGACGCACTCCGTCCCGGCATTATATATAGGGATGCGAGGGTCTATGGTCATACGACCGTGGCCATGCACGACAGGCGTACACCCCCCACTTCCCCCTCCCTCCCCCCCCCTCCCCCTCCCCCGGTAGCGACTACAACCGCACTTGCTGCGTACTATACGAGTGCCAGAGGAACACTCCCTACTTGATGATCTAGATTTTCCCAGGGCAGATGTATTCCTAATCTGCCTTGCAAATGCTGCAGGTTGGGAGCGGTATGGTATTATGATCTGCATGCACATCTGATTATAGCACAAGTTTGTCGGGTGTATACAGTGCAGGTATTCCACAGCATCTCACAACGACAGATGAACGATACTAAGGCATGCAGAAGGTTATCTGCTGCAGATGTAGATCGCGGTCTGCCCGAGATGCGCGACATTGTCCCATGCCGACGTTTTTTTTCGAGAGTAAAAAAATGGCGCACGCCGCAGCCGATACGTACAGAGCATGCGCTTGACGATGCTGTTATAACATAGCAGGAAGATTGGCGACCGGCACATGTGCCGAATGTAGGCGGACGGGGAGGCAGTCGGCGTACGGCACGATGATGATGATGATGCTGATGAGGATTAGGATGATGCTGATGATGAGGATTAGGATGATGCAGATGATGAGGACTAGGATGATGCTGATGATGATGATGATGATGATGATGATGGTGATGACTATGATTGTGATGATGATGTTTCCACATTAGGGCCCCTCCCCTCTTTCTTCCGGTTCCGGTTTCAGCATATACTTACGGTACCAAGTCGTCGTTTTGCCTGATTATCCTGAAACAAATGTAGCCCGTGTTACCGAAGCCAAACAGGCTGAAAAGCGTCCTGATAGGAGAAAAAACAAGCACAAGCATAACACCAGGTACGTGTGCAGCAGCAACAACCAGTACGCAAGGAAACGGTCCTACGGGCTGTACCATCCCGGATCACTTGCATACATGACCGATCCGAAAGGGTCTGGGAACCCCCCCCCCCCCACAGACACCTCACGGCGCTTCGCGCTTGGTGCAAGCAATGTCTGCCTGGTCGGTGAAAAACCGACATGCTCCGTCCCGGCATTGTAGGGATGCGAGGGTCTATGGTCATACGACTACAGCCATGCATGAGATCGAGTACAGCTCTCCTATCGAGTACACCCCCACACCTGCTCCCATCGTGAGCTCCCATCGTGAAGGCTCGTGTTTCGCCGCCGTGGCCGCCGCCGCTGCCTCTGCCGCTGCCGCCGCCGCCGGCGCGAGGGTCCCGCCGCTGACGCGTTTCGCTTGTGTAATTCCGGGGACAGAAATGTAAGTATCGCTATTAATAGTGTATGGAACACGAATGCCCAAACGCTCCTTATTAACGCCCCGAGTTTTTTCGCCTAAGGTTGGCCTTCCCCCCCCCCCTGTTTTCACCCTCAGGTGTACACCCCCGAGCAGTTCGAGAGAATCAGCTCGTGGGCAGCGCGGGCCGAATCGGGGACCGCCATGGAGCACTTCTGGAGCCCTCCAGACGCCGCCTTCTTGAGCCGGTACACCTCAGCGGTGACTTCCGAGGTGGGCAGCCAGGCGTGTGACGAGATACAGCAAAAGCATTGTCACGAGGGAGACACACCATACAGTAATCTGAACCAACTACAGTATGTCGTGTATGTATACGGGAGTATATATTATATATATATATATACCTGGTATATATTATATACCAGGTATGTATTTGGAGTCCCTCGTGGGTTCTGATTAACACGCCCCCACCGGAATGGCATCTGCGACTTGGCCCAGGTCTATGGCCATGCGTGATATGAGTACTCCCCCTCCGCCCCCGCCCCCGCCTTGCCGATTCCTGATATAGGCTGGATGGGCCACCGTATTCACATGGCGTCTCATACCTCGTTCGGGATATCAGATATCGTGCATCCTGTTCCACCATCGCCTTGGCCCCGTCCCCCCCCCCCCCCCGTCCCCGCCTACGTGATGTCCTCTGACCCCTCCCTTCTCCCACCTGCACCTGTCCCTTCCCCATGTGTGTGTTTTGTCCTGTTGCCAAGGTTTCCCTCGTTCGCCCATCGACTAGCTCGAGCTTCTCCGCGCTCAACGCTCCCGGCCTAGTGCCTTTCCGTGCGAGTTCAGCGGTTAACCTGCTTCTGTCCCCCGGGGAGCTGTCGTTCCGCTGCGAGAACTACCCGATACCGGAGGTGGAGTGTGGGTTTGTGGGCAGCGGCGGGGAGGGCATCGTCGTCGGCAGCGGCGGCGGCGGCGGCGGCGGCGGCGGCGGTAGTAAGGGTGACGGTGGTGGCGATAGCGGTGGCGGGGAGTCGGGTGTTCTTGCCGCGGCTGATGACGAGGGCGCTGCTGCTTCGGCGAGATTCGACGCAGTAAGAGAGAAGGTAGCGGGGAGAGCGGGGCCGGAGGAGGAAGGAGCTGCTGCTGCTGCTGCTGCTGCTGCTGCTAGTGTCACGCCAACAATAGCGACGGAGAGAGGGAGGAAAACGAGCAAGAGGAGCAGGGGGAGCAGGAGGAACGGGACGCTCACCCGTGTGGTGGGGTCAGAGGCGTCGGCATCGGCGTCGGCGTCGGCGGCCGAGCAGGAAGACGTGGACCCCACCCCGGGAGAAGCGGACGCTTGGCGGGAAGGGCAAGGGGGAGCGGTTGGACGGGAGGGGAAGGCCTACGAATCGTCGCGCCAGCCGTGTCCGGCAACGGGAGGGCCGTGCCCGACGGATCGGAGGTCTCCCGCTCCACCGAGCGGGCAGCCCGCAGGAGCTGCCGTGCGAAGAGTGTGGGTGCTGCACAATATTTTTGCTGCGCGCGGGCTCGGCCGGCAGGCGCTGCTGGGCGTGTCCGTGTGGTTGGTCAATTCCACCCTGTCTCTGATCGCGCCCGATCACCCGCCGGTGGACGGAGAGCTCTGGAACATTTTTGCCGAAGGGGGAAGGGTTGGCGGCGGCGTCGACGACGACGACGCGCGGTGGTTCGGCGTTGTCTCGGAGGACGAGCGAGTTCAGGATCTGGGGGGTTCTGCTGCGGGTAACGGCAACGGCAGCGGCGGCAGCAGCAGCAGCAGCAGCAGCAGCAGCAGCAGCAGCAGCAGCAGCGACTTTCGCTTCTACCGCGCTTTTGACGCGAGCAGCGGCTTACCCCTGCCCGACGCAGAGGGGAATGCCTCCTCGATCGCCGCCGCGACGTCGGTGTTGCTGCTGCTTGGAGATGGGCCGCACGGCGGTAACAGTTTCCCGCCAATAACGCACGCCACGCTGTGAGTTTTCGTTTTCGACGATAATATTTGCGGCGGGCTTGCTTGCTTGGTTGCTTGGTTGGGGCAAGCGGACGAATCGAGCGGGCTGGTTTTGGGTTTGTTTCGCATGGCACCACAGTATGCACGCGCGATATGTACGTGTTTTCCGCGCTCGGAACGCGATAAATTAATATATGCTACGTACGCCCATACGGTAGGAGTTTTTTTTTCGTTTTTTTCGTTTTTTCTTGTTTTTGATCCTCCAAGCGAGTTGGTGAAAATAGAGCTTCACTCTTTCGTAGGGCAGACCGCAGTTCCGTTTTTGGGGGCAAACTGCTTAATTGAGTGGTTTGACCCTCAAAACCGGACTGCGGTCCTAAAAAAGACGATAATCACACTTTCCACATTGGAAAATACCTGCCGCGTGTCAAGTTAGCCGTCGCTCCCTTTGCGCAGCAGCTTGCTTGATGGGGGCGAGGGTGGAACAGTGCGAAATAATAGTTGTCGCTGTGCAGCAGAGGAGGGTGGATGCAAGAGGGGTGGACTGTATTATTATTTTTCGCATTCCAGCGACGCGATGTGTCGGGTAGAGCCCGAGCGCATGCGAAGCCGGGTAGCTCGAATTCCGCGAGCGGCTCCCACGCCCCCTTTTCGGAAGCCGCCGCGACCGCTCGATGATGCGGCGCTAGCACCCCCGAACGCGGTGGACCCTGCATACCCCTGCCGCGCAAGGGCATATTTTATTGGGGTGTGCAGAAGGGGGCACGTGGGACAGACAGTTCATGGGCGTGGACGTGTTTGTTAACCGCCGAGTCGCCTCCGTTATACCCGTCTTCATTGTACGCAAGCGAGTACCGTATTCTGTTTTTGGCGGTCGCCATGGCCGGCGGTCGAGTTAGATCACTTGTGCGGGGTGAAAAACCTTGAATTCCGCACAAGGGGGAATGGCCGTATCACGTTGTGTGTACCAGGTGCCAGATATATATGGGGAGGCACGGACGAGGTAGTTACATAGTAAAGCTTCTGTAGTGCTGTCTCTGGAAGTGGCCTCACCAGAAAACAAATCAAACAGCTCGACGCTAGCATCCACATTGCGAGGATGTCCGCCTCACAATCGAGTCTCAGAAGAGGATGCAGCTCGCCCTTCATGCGACTCGTCGAACACCCCACGTTTCGCTTCGCGCTTGGGTCAAGCAACGCCTGCCTGGTCGGTGTGAACCCGACGTGCTCCTTCCCGGTATTGAAGGGGATACTAGGGTCTACGGCCATACGACTACGCGGCCATGTAGGGCGTGAAACATAAGTATACCCCCCCCGCACTTCCCTTCCCCAGCCGGCGTTCCGCTGTGCTATATGGTAGGTTCGTGCTCATGGCGATCGAGTTGTCCCCCCCCCCCGCCTACACCCACTCGTTGAAGCTGTCATCCATATGCAATAAAATCCGCCTCAAACTTGGTTTTTAGTAGAGGATGCAGCTCATCCTTCATGCGACTCGCCAGACACCTTACGGCGCTTCGCGCTTGGTGCTAGCGTGGTCTGCCTGGCATGTGAAAATCCGACATGCTCCGTCCCGGCATTGTAGGGGTGCGAGGGTCTATGGTCATACGACTACGGCCATGCATGAGATCGAGTACATATCTCCCATCGAGTACACCCCCTCTCCTTTGTTCTGAACGCTTTCCCCCGATGTTTTTCTTTGTTCTTGGTCGACACCGCTCCCACTTCTTCTGAGTATCGTCTGCCACTTCTTCGCGCTAACTTATGTCTGAACCCCCCCCCCCCCCCCCGTCCTTATCCCTTCCCTTCCCTCCGGTTCCGACATTCCGTTGTACTGTACGGTGCGGCAGCTTCGTGCTCATGGCGATCGAGCTGGGGTTTTCGTTCATTATGGGCGTCACTTGCCTCGTGTTTAGCGTCAGCCTCGTGCGCAAGCTCCAAGAGGACGATAACCCACCGCGCGGGTATACCGGCGGCGGCAACGGCAGCGGCGGGATCTCCACCGGTTCGACAAACTCCCAACCTTCCAGGAGACGAGACGGCGCCCTCGGCGGGGGGGGGTTGAGGGTGGGAGTGGTGAGGGGGAAAACCGACGAGGACCTGCGGAGGAGGTCTGGGTCGCCGGTGGGCTTGGGGTATGGCGGCCGCGGGATCGGGAGTCTCCTGAAGAGAAACGCGGGCTCCCGCGTGGACCTGTACGAGGATAGCGATGATGATGACTATGCGGAGGCCATGCCGATGACAGTGGGCGGTGGTGGTCGGCTTGACGCAGGTATGCTTTTTCAGGGAGCTCGTCCCGTCTGCTGCGTCTTTTGTGTGTGTGTTGGTGTTTTACGCGCGCAAGCGAGAGGGAGAGAGGGGGGGGTGTACTCGATAGGAGAGATGTACTCGATCTCATGCATGGCCGTAGTCGTATGACCATAGACCCTCGCATCCCTACAATGCCGGGACGGAGCATGTCGGGTTTTCACCGACCAGGCAGACATTGCTTACAAAAAGCGCGAAGCGCCGTGAGGTGTCTGGCGAGTCGCATGAAGGGTGAGCTGCATCCTACTAAGAACCGCTTTTGAGGCGGACTTGCATATGGACGACAGCTTCAATGAGTTGATTTAATTTCCGGTGTAGGCATTTCCAGAGACAGCAATGGGAGAACTATGTAACTGGCTCTTGGGTGCCTTAACTTGAACACTACGTGATACGATCAATGCCTTTGTGCGGAGTAAAGGTTCTTTACCTCCCACAAATGATTTAACTCGACAACCAGCTGTGGGCGACCGCAAAAAAAAAAAAAAAAACGGTACCCTGGTTGTCTAGCTCACGTAGTGAGCGGCATGTTTTACAGTGTCGTTGCCAATCGACACCAACCCAACCTATATAAAATAGGGGGGGGGGGGGGGGAGAATGAGAGAGAGAGCGGGAGATGGAGAGAGAGAGCGAAAGAGAGGGAGAGAGAGTACGGGAGAGAGATACTGGTAAACGTCGACACTGAAGCCGCGCCGCAGGACACACGGCAGCAGCCATCGGTTGGTCAAGGGCGGGGTCGGCGTCGGTGGCGGCACGATAGTCCGCCACAGAGCACCTCTGGGTTGTGTCGATGGCAGTCACGACCTGGTGTACGACGTTCTTTCTTGACTTGGTGGTGTGGGTGGGGGAGAGAGTGCCTTCCCCTTCGTTTGACCGCGTTTTTACGACCGAGGCGCGGGAGCAGGCGTTCGGCGATCAGCACCCGCGCCAGAGACCGAGCGGTCTCCCCCCCGGTATCCCTGAACAAAAGGCGAACGCCCGCGCGTGACAAAGCCCCCGACCGAAAGGCACAGATTTACAGGTCACATAATGCAGTGATCGCGCCCCTCCCCTTCCCCCGCGCCTCACAAGCGGTTCTGAGTAGGATGTAGCTCACCCTTGATGCGACTCGCCCAGCACCTCACGGCGCTTCGCGCTTGGTGCAAGCATTTGTCTGTCTGGTCGGTGAAAACCCGCGACGTGCTTCGTCCTAGCATTGTAGGGACGCGAGGGTCTCTATATGGTCATTCGACTACGGCCATACATGACGATGAGTACAACTCTCCTATCGAGTACACCCCCCCCCCCCCCCCCTCATCCCCAACCCCCCAGTTTCCCCTCCACCACCTCGCTCCGCGCTTCCCTAATCCAAACCTCCCGTTATTATCTCGGTCATCCGCTTTATATCGACGCATGGCTTGGAGCAGGCTGGACACACGGCGAGTCTCAAGAGACCGACGACGAGGACAGCGGAAGAGGACGGGACAGCAGTGGCGGCGGCGGCGGCGACGGCGGTGAAGGTCTACGGGATGGTCGGCACTTTTACCACACCCTCCCGGCCGACAACTTCAACTTCAACATCAACAACAACTTCAACAACAACAACAACAACAACAACAACGACGACGACGGTGGTGTCGTAGGTGGTGATGCCGCCCCCCGCAAGGGAAACACCGCCACCGCCGCCGCCGCCGCCGCCGCCGCTATGTCGACCAGACGTCGCACAAGCACGACCACGGCCGCAGCCGCAGCCGCAGCAGCAGCAGCAGCCGCTCCGTTCCGATGGGCGGAGGAGAGGGGGGGGCGCGGGGAGGAGATGCTGCAGGAGATTCCGCCCCGTCTTGGAAGCGGCGCGGCGGGGAGAGGAGGAGGAGGAGGAGGGGGGGGGGGGGGGGGGGAGGGGGAGGAGGAGCGGATGCAGACTTTGATTCCCCTTCGGCGGCGCTAAACAGTGACAGATTGAGTGGCAACGACAACGATGACAATGGCGGCGGTGGCGGTGGCGCCGGCGGCGGTGGTGGTAGTGGTGGCAGCGACGATGGGGATGGCGCGGGATTTCTTGACGTGTTGAGACCGTTCTACTCGTCGATGAAGTTTTGGTGATGGTCACAAGGGGAGGGGGGGGGGGAAGGAGACATACCAGACTGCTTTTGTGATAGAGGACGCTTTCGTGTTTGTTAATGTGCGTGTGCGTGTTTGTTTCAGTGGGATGGTCGGTTTTCGGACCGCCAGAGGTTTATCAATCAGAAAACTGACGGCGCGATATTTCTTCCGCACTACTGCAGTTTGTGTGTACAATTGTATGTGCGTACAATTAATTGCATGTGTGTACAGTTGTATGTGTGCGTGCGTGGGTCGTGCGCGGTGTGATAGCCCCCCCCCCCCCTTCCCCCTCTATGGTTATTCGACTACGGCCATGCATGAGATTGAGTACATCTCTCCTATCGAGTACACCCCCTCCCCCCCCGCCCCCCCCCCCCCCTTCCCCGTTTTTGCGCGGTGTATGCACCTGACTCCCGCGTTGTTGGTGTTGGTCGGGTTTTTGTGCTGTGCTAGCTTCAGGTCCAAGCGCTATTTGAAGCTTGTATGTACTGTGGCCTGCTATCACAAAAACGGCAAGCGTAACTTGAAAATAATGAAAAAAAAAGAGCTAAAAACATCCGACAAGTTTGGAAAAGGGCTCGGAAATATGTGTGGTCGATGCATGTCACGCTGCTTGCACAGACGGGTACATCTCGACCAAATTGTGGCGAACTCACAGCCCGCGGCGATTTTTTTTTTTCGTGTTTAATTGTGATGATACCTGGTAGTAGTGTTGGTAATGTATGTGTGTATACGTCTCGTGAGCGAAGGAGACGGAGTGCCTGGCCGCCACCCGCCTCCGTCCTGGTTCCGTTAGACGGCACTAGGGAAAACGTCGTATCATAGCTCCACGTGTGCAGGCCTGCAGGCATAGCTTACCGTACCGCACGGGTGATCAGGTATGGTACACCCCCTCGGACGATTTTTCAGAGCCTGTTTTAGCCACAACGGGAGGGAGTGTTAACCCTTTTATTACGGGGGGCCATAGTTAAATGGGACAAAATTTTGTTAGTAAAAATGGTTACATATATACCTGGTAGGTTTTTTATGTATACCATAGGTCCCATTAACTATGGTCCCCCGTTATAGGACCCCAACCCCGTTTTGGGGACAGCTCGCTTGGAATTACAGTAGACTGGTTTGTCCCCAACTCGGGACTGCGGTACTAAAGGGGATAAATATGCCGAGAGCGAGGCGTCCTCGCTCTTGGGAAACTATCTCGTTCGACGACATCTTCCCAAACCCACCATTTGTTTCGCTGGGTGCGCCACGCCGTGCCCCCCCCCCCCCCCCCTCCGAAAACCCGACATGCTCCGTCCTGGCATTGTAGGGATGCGAGGGTCTATGGTCATACGACTACGGTCATGCATGAGCTCGAGTGTATCTCTCCTATCGAGTGCCCCCCCCCCCCCCCCCCTCCCCCCAGTTGCTCTTTGGGAAAACCCGACATGCTCTGAAACTCATTCCGGCAGGGGCTGCTGTGTGCTGTCTTGCGTTTTATCATCATCAGTTCGTTGAGCAAGCTGCCGTGAACGCGTTTAGGTAGCGTGCGCGACTGGGACTACCTTCGACAATGGTTTGCTTGATACCCCACTCTAGCTTAGGGCCGTCTTCAACGACACTGCTGTCAAAACTTGCCAAAAATAGCATTTTTTTGGGGGAAATTTGGGCTTTCAAGGCTCGCTAAAAACTTGCCAAATGAAATAGCCAAGTGCAAATTTCCAAAACATTGCCGACGAAGGGCTTGGGGGATATCCATATTGAAAAGCTTGGCGAAAAACTTGCTATTTTGGCGAATCCAAATTTTCCTAAAAATTGCTATTTTGGCAAGTTTTTTTTGTTGCCAAATACGTGTCGTTAAAAACGACCCTTAACACTCTTTGTTACATCTTTCATCCCGAGAAATTTCCTTCGTGGGCGGTCGAGTTTTTTTTAGGGTTAACGTGAATGAAGTGGTTAACATCAATGAATTGGTTAACATCAAACGAAGTGGTTTAACGTCAATGAATGAGTTAACATCAAATGACGTGGTTATAACGTGAATGAAGCGTTATTATAGCGTTTACGTGGTGATTTTTGCTTTCTTTTGTCAAAAGTGTTTTTCAACCACTTTACTACTACTCCTACTCCTACTACTACTACTACTACTACTACTACTCCTACTCCTACTCCTACTCCTACTACTACTACTACTACTACTACTACTACTCCTACTCCTACTCCTACTCCTACTCCTACTCCTACTCCTCCTCCTACTACTACTACTGCTGCTGCTACTACTACTACTACTACTACTACTACTGCTCCTACTACTACTACTACTAGTACTACTACTACTACTACTACTACTACTACTACTGCTCCTACTACTACTACTACTAGTACTACTACTACTACTACTACTACTACTACTACTACTACTACTACTACTACTACTACTACTACTACTACTATTACTACTACTACTACTACTGCTACTACTACTACTACTACTACTACTACTACTACTACTACTACTACCACTACTACTACTACTACTACTACTACTGCTACTACTACTACTACTACTACTACTACTACTACTACTACTACTACTACTACTACTACTACTACTACTACTACTACTACTACTACTACTACTGCTGCTGCTGCTACTACTACTACTACTACTACTACTACTACTACTAAGGGATCAATTCGAGCACCGGGTGCGCTTGGGTGATGCGTGGGTGGGGCTTGCCATGAGGCGGAGAGCCTTGCTCACGGAGAGCGGTCGATCGGGAGCATTCGCGCCATAAGGCGGTGGAAGGAGAGAAGATAAATATCAATTATTTTAGTGTACTGGTGGACTATTAATAGTGTACTGAGAGCAAGGGGGCCACGTTCCCCTAGACTCTAGAAGACCCCTGAAAGCAGGTCAAACACAATTTTATGCAACTCCTCGGGGAAACACTAATCCCGCCGCAATCTCCGTAGATATATTGGAGTGACACAACAGTTACTCAAGACACTTGAACTAATACGACAATGACACGTATCAGACATGTGTACGGCTACATCATACGACCATGTCCGACAGCCTTCCTAGACGTAGCACACTGTCAGGATAATTGTGCCTATTCCGTACCAGATCCACACTCATCCAACACAGAAAAATCCTCTTGTCGTGACACTACAAGTAGCAGTGTATTCACCCCAAAAACAGAAATTCCAAAACCCACTATAGAACCAAACAGCTGCCTCCCTGCTGTCAAAATACCAAAACCTCCAAAACCCAGACTCAAACCAATTCAATCAATGTGAAACAAAATATTGGCCTTACTCCAACCTCTTTCCGGTAATCAAAATACAGCCTTCCCTATGGTAGGTTCAACTGCATGAAATAGGAAAAATAGTAGATTGGCCTTCCAGATTTCAGTATCAATCTCAATATAACCTCAAAAATGAAAGACTCTGAAATTCATCCATATCAGTCGAATACCAAATCAATATTATTCCCTCAACTATCATACCAGCTTGTCATTCAATAACCATGTACCACTCAAAGCCTATAGCCTCTCTTCTGTGGGCACACATTTAATGACATTCAAGAAAAGCGTCAAACATCTCATTGACCAACACACTGCGGTCCTACAAGCCGGGTATGGGTATAGAGCACACCAGAGTTGTACGGTGAGATTCGACTCGTTTCATGAAATAGGGCATGCCCAAAAACTTTACCAGCGGATTTACCAATCTTCTCGTTTCTTAACTGAAAAATCACGAGAAAGTGCGCCGGTTCTTAATATTAAAAGCTCAAAAATATAAATTTTCGAGTTTCTTAACTCATGCAGAACTGAAAAACTGATCCCGACACTAATTCCAAGTAGCTTGCCCCCAAATACGTGGGACTTAAAGGGGTTAACTCCAAAGGAAACTTATCATACGTGAGCATCAGGTATATATGCGTAATACCAGATTCCTGGTACCAAGTGAGACACCTGTCAGCTGAGTATACGGCTGCGGTATTATATACCCAAGTCGTCATATGATACCATCCTGCAGATATGTGAGAGATCAAGATGGTTGATCGCTCAACAGTCAAGATGGTGGTAGAACTTGTGTCGGCAAGATCTGACTGGAAGAAGCCACACACAATTTCAAGCAAAAACGAACCACTACCTGCGCTTTTTACATAGCAGTACCGAGCAAAATAATAAAAAAGACACAACAAAAACACTATCAATACCAACCGTTACCCAATATAATATTAATAGTAGCACTACAACCACACATCACGACCGTCGAGCATCCACCTCATTTTCTCCGTTCACCATGCCCGGTCGTGATTTGGTCCTCTCGTCAACCGTCCACCTGATGCAATCAACGCAGTGCAGTCTCCAAGCAGAGATTCGGCAAATCATCGACAGCGAAAGAGGGGAAAAGCAAGGGTACTCGAATGAGGGAATCTGGTGACTCTTCATCCTATCGGACGAAACATTTATAGCTTGGTGATAGTTGGAAGAGGATATCACCCGCATGGCCTGTGTACACCTCAAATATTGCCTGTGGGGGGAGCAACCAGGGTCATGCAAACTATCAATCAAGATACCCGGTATTCCGTGTGAATTTCCGATGTGCTCAAACTGAACTCTCATACTACCCTCCCTAGTTTGTGCCCATCGCAAACAATATATATACCAGTCAAGTTTTCTATCCTCCAGCCGCGCTCGTCTCAGTAGTTTTTACTCGTATACGAACTGCGTTTTTGTTATCCAACACGTTACGTGTATCGTATATTACGTGAATCGTACGTATGTCCGGAACTTGATACGTATACTCGTAAATGAAAGCTCAAAGTTCCAAAAGTTGCAGTCACACACGCCACGCATCAAATGGCCATCACCAAATTATGACAAGTCTCGAAACGCTGCAAAACAAAAAAAACACAAGATCAAATCCACAGCGAAGACTAGACTACTCGTACTCGTACGAGTATCACGTTTCTAAAAACAAACCAAACACAGACAGCAAGAACGTGCCTGATGAGCAATTGCTCGAAGATGATGGTCCTTCACTTTTCTCGCACGCGCGCCCGCCGTAGCCGAGTCGGACGCCGACCGGCCACCTCATACCCCCACCCCACGAAGGTGCCGCTGCATGACCAACCCGTACCGATCCCAACTCGCTCCCAAGCGCTTCCATTCGGCGCACCGTCGTCCTCGTCAATGTTCTCCGAACACCCGACAGCTCCTTCCGTGACACCAATCTCCCCCACCAGACCCATGCCATCCATTGGGACCCCCTCACGTTCCAAACCGTGTTGCTCCTCCTCATCCGACTCCTCCAGTTCCGTCTCCCTCACCATCCCCATGCCATCCACCGGTACCACTTCACGCTCCAAACCATGCTGCTCCTCCTCATCCGACTCCTCCAGTTCCGTCTCCCTCACCATTCCCATGCCATCCACCGGTACCACTTCACGCTCCAAACCGTGCTGCTCCTCCTCATCCGACTCCTCCTCCTCAGTAATATCCATCAACTCCTCCTCGTCGCCTTTCTTGACGTACGTAGAAGCCCGTACTTGTTGTTGCTGCTGCTGTTGCTGTTGGGCCGCACTTTTTGCTCTCGATAGCACTGGGTCGGCGGGTGACGAGTTGTCGCAGCTCCTCGAACCATTGTCCTGGGCTTGGTGCGTGTTCTCTGTCTTTTTCCTTGCCTCCTCTCGTGCATTCGCGGCGGTTGCGTAACCCCTCCTAGCTCTCAGCTGCTGGTCAACATATTTTTCAATGGCTTCTTGTTGCTCCTTGACGGTAAGCAAGTGGAAAGATGATAAATCCATGCGGCATCCTGCGCCCGGCCTACCGTGACGCTCCTCCTGCTCCTGCTCCTGCTTCTGCTGCTTTGCTGCTGCTGCCGCTGCCGCCGCTGATGCTGCTGCTGCTGCTGCTGCTGCTGCTGCTGCTGATGGGGCTGCTGCTGTTTCCTGTAGCTCACTCCATTCTTCAGGAGTCCATATCCCTAACCCGATGCCCGCTCCCTCGCGGTGTCGCCTCTCCTGATCAAGGATCCTTGTCATCCAAGGAAGCTCCTCCCCTGAAACCACAAAACCCACCATGGTGCGCTGCACCCCGTGCCCGAGCGACCGTGACCATATGTCAGGCTAACGCTACGCTAGCGTAAGGGATCAATTCGAGCACCGGGTGCGCTTGGGTGATGCGTGGGTGGGGCTTGCCATGAGGCGGAGAGCCTTGCTCACGGAGAGCGGTCGATCGGGAGCATTCGCGCCATAAGGCGGTGGAAGGAGAGAAGATAAATATCAATTATTTTAGTGTACTGGTGGACTATTAATAGTGTACTGAGAGCAAGGGGGCCACGTTCCCCTAGACTCTAGAAGACCCCTGAAAGCAGGTCAAACACAATTTTATGCAACTCCTCGGGGAAACACTAATCCCGCCGCAATCTCCGTAGATATATTGGAGTGACACAACAGTTACTCAAGACACTTGAACTAATACGACAATGACACGTATCAGACATGTGTACGGCTACATCATACGACCATGTCCGACATACTACTACTACTATTAATACTACCACTACTACTACTACTACTACTACTACTACTACTACTACTACTACTACTACTACTACTACTACTACTACTACTACTACTACTACTACTACTACTACTACTACTACTACTACTACTACTACTACTACTACTACTACTACTACTACTACTGCTGCTGCTGCTGCTGCTACTACTACTACTACTACTACTACTACTGCTACTACTGCTACTACTACTGCTACTACTACTACCACTACGGCTACTACTTTGTTGCTGTTGAAGCTGGCTATAGACCAACGACGCTTGCTAAGGGTCGTAGGGGGTGCTACAGCAGTACCCGCAATTTTCTTGTTGAGGCTCCTCCTCACTCCCTCGAGGAGCTCTCTGTCCAAGCGACAACCCCCAAAAAAATGAGTGTCACAAGAATTACTCTGGGCTGGGTGATCGATCGATCTTTTACCCCTATAATAGTTCAGTAGGCAATGCCCTCACATCTGGCGTCGTCGGCAGGACACGAAAAAAATACATATTTTTCAATAGAGTACACGCGTGAACGACATTCATCATCAAGCTTACGGAGCTGGGTAGATATAGTATCAACTACTACATCGTGGGTTTCCTTTTACAAGCCCGATGAGCGCGTGTCTGACGTGTTATACCACCCAGCTTGCAAAGTAGAGCTTCAACCTTTCAGTCGGTCGTACTATAGTACCTGGTCTTATATCTACTATATGGCCTTAAACCGGACGGTCTTAAAATGGGTACCCGCCTGTGGTACACCGCTGCTGTGTACACCCTCGTGTACCCCGGGGCAGGCCGGGCTCTCTCTGCTTGGTGTGGACGATTATGCTGCTGTAGTAATCGGTAGAGACTGCTGTGAGTGAGTCGTCGGCAGTAGGATTTCACGACTATAAAAAGTACCAGGTAATCGGTAGGTGCCGTTACCACCAAAGATATCAGGAGACAAGACTCTTACCCCTAAACAGATGGCGTCTAGCAAAGTACGAGTAGGGTTATTAATATTAATAGTTGAACTCGTCTCGTACACCGCTGTGCGTGTCAACTATTTCATCGAATAGGTGGTGTGAGCTATACCCTTGAAACAAACTATTAATATTACGGGGGGGCATAGTTGATAGGGCCTCATAGGTATATATGAAAACCTCTACATTTAGGAATATATAGATCTTTATTATGTTGTTGTTGTTGTTGTTGTTGTTGTTGTTTTTTTTTTTTTTTTTTTTTTGCTCATCCCATTTATATTTTTCGCCCATCTTCCTCTCTCCTCTCTCCTCCCAACTCGTAACAATAGATCCGGGGTCACATAGCAGGCTCTTCTACCCCCTTCCCGCTACGGTACGTGCCTTCATTTTTATCGCGAGAAGATTTCAGCCTTTTCTTCCCTCGTCGACTCGCATCGAATTGTTCCTACCCACGCTGCAAGGCGCTCTCAACAATTGAATCCTTTTTTATTTTGATTTTTGCAAATAAAGTCAAAGTCCGACCCACCTGGGGCTCGAACCCAGGACTCAAACAAGTAGAATTCGAGGTTAACCACTTGAACCACCGGGGCGACCATAGGTCCTATCAAAGGACATATGGTATACATCAAAACCTACATATATATTCAACCATTTATTTATACTATTTACGGGGGACCGACCAAACGACCAAATATTGTTAGTGAAAATGGTCAAATATATAGGTTTTGATGTGTATCATAGGTGGTGCTATTACCTATGGTCCCCCGTAAATATTAATAACATAAAGCAGAAAGAAAGACCCACACCGATGGCGCGGGGATGGAGCTTGGATGCAGCTTAGGATTTAAGAATAGAACGTAATGAGAAGGAAGGAGCAAGGACCAGCAAATGGAGTAGACAAGCCGAAAGTTGGCTCAGAAGGGACGTGGACTTGGTGCATGGGTTTCGTTTTGTTTCCGAGGTATTCTTCTTTCGGGAAAGTTATGAGTGATCAATGTTGAAGATAATGCTGCACATTGTCGGATGGCAAGAGCAATGATAACATGAAGCAGAAGCGACAACATTATTATTTTTGAAATTACCATAGATTCCCACAGGTTATTTACTCCGCATTATTTCTATTTTATTTCAGCACAAATAAATCTGTTTTTGTTCGGCGCAAAAAAAGGCACACCGAGACCGCGCCTCTCTCCCCTGTGAAATTTCTCGGGAATTAAATATGTACCGAGTGAGAAGTTTGCGTGCACTTCCAACCGTTTTGCCGAAGTTGGGGATCATGCCGCAAGCACCCCTCGCAGCTTGTACGTAGCACAGCAGCACTATTACGGGGGAATATAAAGGGTTTTATGTATACCATAGGTTCTATTAACTATAGCCCTCCGTAATAGTAGTGCGGGAGAGACCGAATGAGAAACAGGAGATACGTACCAGGTACTACTCTGTGTTGTAGATCTTATCTTCTAGGCTGGATTACTTATCCGAGAAAGGGTGATGGGCTCTACACAAAACTTCGGTGCAAAACGATGGGTTCCCCGAACTCTTATTTTCCGGCAAAATCCCAGTCTGCTTTTTTTTCTCTTGTTGTTAAGATCACGGAGAGCGGGACATTTTGTATCCCTGGACAGGTCTGCCTATTAAGCCGGCACTCGTTGGTACTCACGTTGATGTTCGCTTAGAGATAGAAGAGCCACTTTATTCCTTTCGTGCACGACGGAGACTGGGACCACGCTCGTTCCTCTCTGGAAAACCCCTAGTTTTCCGCCTAAGATACGCCTTCCAAGTA
This sequence comes from Nereocystis luetkeana, assembly GCA_031213475.1. Lineage (NCBI taxonomy): Eukaryota > Phaeophyceae > Laminariales > Laminariaceae > Nereocystis > Nereocystis luetkeana. The sequence goes on from JARUPZ010000004.1 coordinate 9,366,112, forward strand.
CTACAAATACGTTCCCAGTGCCAGAACCCAGGTAATTACCGGGCTTTCAACCTCATACAAAGCAGTATCATAACACTAGCCCACTCTGATGAGCCGTACATGCAGAATTATGGGAAATTCATGGAAACCCCGATTCCACAACTAGAACATGAGTCGAAGATGCGGCTCCTCAAAACCCACTCCCACACCTCTGAACGGCAAGGCAACGAAGCCGGCAAAGTACGTAAAAAAGAATGAAAGGAAGCGTAGCCTCAAGGGGCAGGAAGAAATCGTCAACGAAAAACCATCGCCATGTCACCCGCGACGGGGGGGGGGCGAGGAAGATGCAGGGAAAGAAAGTGGAAAGAAAGGGAACATAAAAAAAAAAGACAAGAAGAAAAAATATCACGGAAGATATCAAGAGACACCGAAAACCCAGCCACAGTGAGTGGCACGATTACCCAAACCAGCCCCGAGGTTTTGGCTGTCGCACCTGGTGTCAACCCCTCCCTCGCGCTGCCAGAGCACGGCCCCTGCTTCGTCGAGGGCACCATTACCCTCGATGACGTCTCTTTTACAACCAAAATCGCGATTCACAGCGGAGCTAGCTGGCGTTCTTGCACCTTCTGGTTGCGTGGCGCTTCTTGACACCGGCTCCCAACAGACCTTTATTATTTTCGTGCACGACGGAGACTGGGACCACGCTCGTGCCTCTCTCTCTGGAAAACCCCTGGTTTTCCACCTAAGATACGCCTTCCAAGTACTACAAATACGGTTCCGGTGCCAGAACCCAGGAAGTTACCGGGCTTTCAACCTCATACAAAGCAGTATCATAACACTTGTTGCTCGTTTTCTTTTTTTTGGGTGTCCCGTTGTTGTTGTTGGTGTTGTTGTTGGTGTTGTTGTTGATGTGTTATTGTTGTTGTGTTGCTGTTGTTGTTTCTATTATTTCTCTTGCCATCCGACAATGTGCAGCATGATCTTCAACGTTGATCACTCATAACTTTCCCGAAAGAAGAAAACCTCGGAAACAAAAGGAAACCCATGCACCTATTGATAGTCTACCTCCCTTCTGTGTAGGCTTGTCTACTCCATTTCATTTGCCGTCCTTGCTCCTTCCTTCTCATTACGTTCTATTCATAAATCCTATTCATTTCCACATCAAATTTACTATCATATTCGCCCTATTTTTTTTCTCTCCTTCCTATTACTCATATCACGGGGGGCCATCATGGTTAATAGGACCAAATATTGTCAGTAAAAATAGCGAAATATATAGGTTTTTGTGTCTAGCGTAGGTCCTATTTAATATGGTCCCCCGTAATAGTCGTACTTCAGATCCAGGGCGAGAAAGCAGGAGGCTCTTCTCCCTCCTCCCCCCTCTGCGGTTCTTGCTATGAGGCTTAGATTGGGTAGGCGATTGGTTGACCTTTTATCTTCAACCCAACGGACTAATACCTTCACATTTTTGTCTTGGAAGAAGGCATTTTTATCGCCAGAAGACGTAATCAGCCCTTTCCGGCCTCCTCGACTCGCATCGAAATTCGAGGGTTGGATTTTGGGTCGTAGGCGATTGGTTAATTAACCTTCTCTAATTACGGAGGGCCATACATAGTAAACAGGACCTGCGGTACACACAAAAACCTACCTATTTTCCTATATTGACGCGTTCTACGATGGAGGTAGCACATTTCCGACAAAATGTTTCTGAATGACGGGGGCTCCTTAACCCAAAATCGTCGGAATGACGTTTTTTTTTTTACGAAAAATGACGTAATATGTATAGTTGGGCCATGGGATAATTCATAGGGGTGCAGTTTGATTTCAGCTTTCGGGTGGGGTGTGGAGCTCCTTAAAGTGAGGAGCCTCAGAAAATTTAGGGTGAACCTCTACCGTAGAACGCCTCTTTTTTTACCAACAATACTTACTTGGTCCTAATTACTTTTGCCCCCCGTAGTACCAGCACGGAGCACACAACGGACGGACGAGGACCTGCTTCACAAAATAAATGGCGTCGCCGGCAGGACGCGGTTTCGAATCTCGCTTCGAACGCTTCTTTTTGTTACCTTTATTACAGAAACTCTTTACGCGTGCGTCCCTGAAATCTTATATCATCTCCCTGGCGTCCATACTACTACTATTATTGTAGGCATCACAAAGCGAAGCGGGTAGAGGGCAGTCGGCGTATTGCCGTGTGTAGGGCACCGTTTCGTCCCAAAGATCCCGCCGTTTAAGGGGAGGGGGGGGGGGGAGAGTGTTGTGAGGGTTGCCCTGCATGGGCTGGCTAATCGACCGATACTTTAGCCCTATAGCTCAGTACAGGTAACGCCTTCATACTTGTAGCTGGTTTTTACTGCTAACTAACTGTATGTAGTCTCTCTTTTTGTCACTATAGGCGCCCTGAACCAACAGGCACAGAAGGGAGGAAGACTCGGTGCATGCATGGGTTTCCTTTTGTTTCCGAGGTTTTTTCCTTTCTTTCGGGAAAGTTACGAGTGATCCATGTTGAAGATCATGCAGCACATTGTCGGATGGCAAGAGAAAAAGTAATACCTGGTACCTGGTAAGAAATATCCCATCACGCACTCGTCCTATGGTTGACTTGCATAATATTACTTGCTTTTTTTCACAAACAAATCTGAATTTTCGGCGCAGTGAAGGACGCCAACCAACGAAAGATGCCAAGAAGCAGCATCTTTCACCCCTTTACAGACAACAACTTTGCCTTGACAGACATTTTGTTTTGTTTTTTTCTTTCTTGCGCTGACTTCTCCGTGATCTTCATTTTATTTTTTTCTCTTCCTTTCCTGATTGATAAGCCGTGCTGAAGGAGCCGTGTGGCGTGGTTGGATGACGAACCTGCTCTGCTCGTTTCGTATTGTCTGACGCCAAGGGGCTGGGCATAGTTGACGAACGCAGGGCGGAGACCGCAGTCTGGGTAGCAAGGTACCAGGCGGACTAGCAGGGGGAACCTGGCTAAACTACTCGTACCACAAACTGCCGCCGCCACCTGGAAGGTGCTTTGGGCTTTAGTTTTTTCCTCGGTTCTTTGTCTTACTCTGTTTACAAGCAGTGGTAATTTTGTTATTTTTTTTTCTTTTTTCCAGCTCGTTCTTTTTCAAGTGTTGTCCACCTCGCCTGCGGGGGGGGGGCACGACAGATTGTTTCTCCTAGTTTTTTCTTTCGTTTTTTTTCTTCTTCTCTCTTTCGATTTGTCTACTTTGTTTTTGTTTTCTGTTTCGATTCTTTCTTTCGTTCTCTATTTCATAGATTGTGTATGTCGTGCCTGTCGTATCTAGTATGATGACATGGCTTTGCATTGCCCACTGCAGTGCTTACTGCACACGTGGCAACGTAGTATCTCTGTGGCGTAGCTTTGTCACCACAGAACTTGTATCTCTTCTGGGATTGGAGAATCGGCACGGACACTGGTTGTGCTGGATGTCGACGGGTTAGAAATAACGGTTTAATGTGAAGAACACACACACATACCTTGCCTGACACCCAACTACTAGGTTTTAGTGTGGAGAACTCGGCCCTGCACCCTTGACAGCGCACGATTTGCCTTGCTTGACACGTCTCCTGACACCTTTTTTTTGGCCAACGTTACCTGATGCGATGAGAAACATATCAGAATAAACCTGCTGTATTAGTAGTATTACGGGGGACCATACCATAGTAAATAGGACCACATTTTGTTAGTAAAAATAGCTAAATATATAGGTTTTTGTGTGGTCCCCAGTAATACGTAGTGTAACTTGAATATTAAAATGAGATGTTGTGTTATACCTGGTATGGTGCTTTTTCGGGAGCTGGGGGCGATCTGGATAGCATTGACAACACCTACTGGGGAACTGGACCGTCTCGTCTTTTGTGATAACATTTTGCTTTTCCGTAGACACTTTCTCTCCCTACCCACGTTGCGGGTGGCATGGCGATGGCTTTCGTTGACGATTTATTCCTGCTCCCAACGGCTAGGCCTTTCATTATTTATATTTTTTGACGTACCTTGCGGGCTTCGTTACCTTGCCGTTCAGAGGTATGGGAGTGGGTTTTGAGGAGCCGCATCTTCGACTCGTTTTCTAGCTCGTGGAATCGGGGTTTCCACGAATTCCCCATAATTCTGCATATACGGCTCATCAGAGTGGGCTAGTGTTATGGTACTGCTTTGAATAAGAGGCTGAAGGCCCGGTAATTACCTGGGTTCAGGTATTGGGATCGTATTTGTAGTACTTGGGAGGCGTATGTTTAATGGAAAGACCAGGGGTTTTCCCAGCGAGGCACGAGCTTGGCTCCTAGTCTCCGCGTGCACGAAGTGAGTAAAGCTGCCCTACTTCTTCTATGTATCTCTAAGCAAGCAACACACGTGAGCACCAACGAGTACGTACGGGCTCAGTAGGCAAACCTGTCCAGGGATGCAAGACGTATCCCGACCTTGGTCTTCACAGTGGTATGTAAACACTGAACCACTCTATCCCTATATATAAAATAACGTTTTCATTCACGGTTAGTATAAAAGAGTTGCTTATGTTTCGGGGCAGCACTAGAAAGCGACCAAAACAAGCCTAGGCTGTAGGGCGAAAAAAATGGTGTCTTACCACGTTATATCAACCTCCTACGTTCTCCATTAGCACCCAGAGCCTGGAGTACACGCTGATGAGAAACAGAAAGACAATGACGAGAAAAAAAAGGGGGAAGAAGGGAAAAAGGCACTCTATTTCGGGGGACCAGATACATAGTAAATAGGACCTATGGTATACTCACAAACCTATATGTTTCCCTATGTTTACTAACGATATACGGTCCTATTTACTATGGTACCCCGTAATAGAATACAGCATCAGTGACTCGAATCGGGCGAAAAAAAAAAAGGAGGAAGATTCTCACCTAAAGGGAGGAGAGAAGCCTCGAAGAACAGGTCGACGACGCCAAATGTGAAGGTATTATTTTTTCTCTTGCCATCCGACAATGTGCTGCATGATCTTCAATATGGATCACTCATAACTTTCCCGAAAGAAGAGAACCTCGGAAACGAAAGGAAACCCACGCATTCACCAAGTCTACCTCCCTTCTGGGCCAACTTTCGGCTTGCTTGCGCGTGTGTGCACGCCTGAAGCACATATTCTCCCGTGATGGCGTCGCCAGGGACTGAAAACGAAGCGGGTTGTGGTCAGTGCTATGGTCTTAGTCCGAGTTAACCAATCGCCTACCCAATCTCAGCCGTATGGCATCAGCGTACGGCAGCGTTTTGATCAAAGGTTGGGACACTCTGTATACCTGGACAGGTTTGCCCATTAGGTCGTTGGTGCTCACGTGTGTTGCTTGCTTAGAGATACATAGAAGAAGTAGGGCAGCTTTACTCCTTTCGTGCACGCGGAGACTAGGAGCCAAGCTCGTGCCTCGCTGGGAAAAGCCCTGGTTTTCCAATCAAATCGCCTCCCAAGCGCTACAAATACGATCCCAATACCTGAACCCAGGTAATTACCGGGCTTCCAGCCTCTTATTCAAAGCAGTACCATAACACTAGCCCACTCTGATGAGCCGTATATGCAGAATTATGGGGAATTCGTGGAAACCCCGATTCCACGAGATAGAACATGAGTCGAAGATGCGGCTCCTTGAAACCCACTCCCGCACCTGTGGACGGCAAAGGTAACGAAGCCGGCAAGGTACGTCGAAACGAAGAAATAATGAAAGGCCTAGCCTCTGGGGGCAGGAATAAATCGTCTACGAAAGCCATCGCCATGCCACCCGCAATGTGGGTAGGGCGAGAGAGTGTCTACGGAAAAACAAAATGTTCAACACTAAAGACGAGACGGTCCTGTTCCCCAGTAGGTGTTGTCAATGCTATCCAGATCGCCCCCCAGCTCCCGAGCAGGGGGGGGGGGGCATCGGTAGGACGAGAAGAAAAAACTAACACGGAATACGCCCACAGAACCACCTAAACCCAACCCACAACTCCGAAAACGAGTCCTGTGCCACAAATGAGTGGCCCGACTACCCAGACCAGCCCCAACACTGAGCGCGGGGGGGGGGGTAGGCAGGACAAGATACGCGAAAACCACCCCCAACCCAGCCCAAGAAAAACCAAACCAGGGGAACACACCGAGCAAAAAGAAAAACCCGACCCGAAAACTCGGAAAACGTCAAAAAGCAGAAACACTGCCCCCGAAAGGGTAGGAAAACCAGCACCGTGACAGACGTAACGGGTATGCGCCAAAATACCCCGCCGTTCAGATGGGGGGGAAGAGCGTTACAAGAAGTATGCATATCCTGTGGGCTGGGCATAATCGATAGATGCTTTACCTCTATAACTCAGCAGTACCCGGTAGGTGACAATGCCTTCACAGTTGCGAACCCTCCTTTATGTATACGTAAAAAGTCGGAGGCCAATTTTATGTCACCCCCCTGTCGCCGAGATCACCGCTTTTGGCAGACGTTTCCCCCCCTCTTAATGTCCTGTGAGAGGCTTGACGCGTGCAAAAGTCGGAGGCCAATTTTATGTCACCCCCCTGTCGCCGAGATCACCGCTTTTGGCAGACGTTTCCCCCCCTCTTAATGTCCTGTGAGAGGCTTGACGCGTGCAAAAGTCGGAGGCCAATTTTATGTCACCCCCCTGTCGCCGAGATCACCGCTTTTGGCAGACGTTTCCCCCCCCGCTCAATGTCCTGTGAGAGGCTTGACGCGTGCGAAAGCCGGACGCCAATTTTATGTCATCCCCCTGTCGCCGAGATCACCGCTTTTGGCTTTTAGAACCGCAGTCCCGTTCTGGGGGCAAACCAGTCAAATTTCAAGTAGTTTTGTCCCCAAACGGGACCGCGGTTCTAAAGGGGTTAACCCCCCTCTCAATGTCCTGTGAGAGGCTTGACGCGTACACCTGCACTCTCTTACCGCCCCCCTCTGTCTGGTCTCGATGGCGACCACATGTAACTGCCAGACCCCCCTTCCCGCAGCTCTTAGTACGCGAGCTACATAGAACCAGGGTAACCGCTATTTCTTGATTTTTTTTTTTTGATATTTTTTTCTTCTCGTCGGTCGGTCACAGCTGGCGATCGAGTTATCGATAGATCCTTTGTGCGGGGTTGATGGGAAGCGCTCCAAGGGAAACGATCGTATCACGTGTTACTTGGCACCACAGTACATAGGGCCTACGGTAGACACAAAACCCTACATACTTCGCTATTTTTACTAACAAAATTTGGTCCTATTCTGTTATGGCCCCCGGCAATAGAAGTGGCGTTTTCATGGTAAAAGTGGCGTTTTTATAGTAAAAAGGGGCACACGCGAGGCAGTTACGTAGTACTCCCATCCACATTGACTGCTGTCTCTGGAAGGGAGTGGCTAAACCGGAAAACAAAACAGCAACTAGTTGGAGCGGTGTCTTCCATATATATGCAAGTTCGCATCACGAGTGTTTTTTACCGTGGGGCGATACAGCCCACCCTCCATGCGACTCGCCGGACACCTCACGGCGTTTCGCATAGCTTGGTGCAAACAACGACTGCCTGGTCGGTGAAAACCCGACGTGCTCCGTCCCGGTATTGTGGGGATTCGAGGGTCTATGGTCATACGACCACGGCCATGCATGATGTCCAGTACCCCCTCCCCCGCCCCTGTTATATATAGGTTGGGTTGGCGTCGGTGGGCAACGACACCGCTGTAAAATATACCGTTCACGTAGTCACTGTTACGTGGGCTAGACAACCAGGGTACGGTACCGTTTTTTTTTTTCTCTTCTTTTTTTGGCGGTCGTCCACAGCTGGTCGTCGAGTTAGATGATTAGTGCGAGGTCAAGAGCTTTTACTCCGCACAACAAGATAATTGATCGTATCGCGTAGTGTTCAACAAGGTAAGGCACCCAAGAGGCAGTACATATCATTCCCATTGCTGTCTCTGGAAGTGGCTACACCGGGAATTAAATCAACTCATTGCAGCTAGCTGCCATCCATATATATGCAAGTCCGCCTCCAAAGCGGTTCTTAGTAGGATGCAGCTCACCCTTCACGCGACTCGCCGGACACCTCACGCTTCGCTCCGCGCTTGGTGCAAGCAATGTCTGCCTGGTCGGTGAAAACCCGACATGCTCCGCCCCGGCATTGCAGGGATGCGAGGGTCTATGGTCATACGACTACGGCCATGCATGAGGTCGACTACATCTCTCCTGTCGAGCACCCCCCCCCCCCCCCCCCCCCCCTCCCTCCCCTGAACATGGAGGTTTTTGAAGCACACCTTTTAATGTTTTGTGAAAAACAGAGTAGTTCTCGCCCTCCGGCAGGAAAAACCGCGTGCGAGCATTGATAGTAAGTGCGCTAAATGATAACTAATACAGTACCTACGAGTACTGCCACTGTATATATAGCAGGCACCTGGTACCTGGTATGAATTGGGCACACAACTTCCGACTTTGAACCCCATCATCTACTGCAGTAATCGATTTATTTTCTGTCTCTCTTTGCTCCTCTCTTCTCGTTTTAGGTACTGTTGTTTTCTGTTGTGAATCTCAAGTCGCATCCAAGCTCCATCCGCACGCCTTTGGTGCATTATTAGCTATTACGGGGGACCATAGTTAATAGGACCAAATATTTGTAGTGAAAATGGTGAAATATATACCAGGTAGCTTTTTATGTATACCATAGGTCCTACTGGTATTAACTATGGCCCCCCGTAATAGTTGTGTCTTGGACTATACGAAACGTGAGGTTTTGGGATGCTCGAGACCCGAAGCCGCCTGCTGGGAAACTACGTACAAGTAAGTGTCAAATAGTGGAAATTGTCTACGAAGGCTCATTCTTAACGGAGGGATTTTTTCTCATAATTTCCAAAGATTGGAAATAATTGGGAGATATGTATCAAGATACGGACTGGAGGCGTTCTGTCACTATTCGTGAAATCCTCCAGGAGCAAAAAAAACAATAATTGTTAAATTTCTCGTACTTCAAAAAAAAGTCAGGATGGTCTGGAAGATTGAAAAATTGGGCGAAAAAACATGGAAATTATGGAAATACCCTGATAATGAGTGTTCCGGTCCCCGCTCATAAGAAAAAGTAGCTCAGAAGAAGGTCTCATGACAGCCTGACGGAATGGAAAAAAATGAAGAATAAATATATTTGGCGTTCTACGATAATAATAGAGGTTGATGACCCTATTTTTCTGAGGCTCCTCACTTGAGGAGCTCCATACCTCACCCGAAACATGACTTCAGCAAAAATCATTTTTTTTTATTTTCTTTGTTTTTTGCTCATCCCATTTATTATCTTCGCCCATCTTCTTCTCTCTCTCCTTCCAACTCGTAACTCAGATCCGAGGTCACATAGCAGGCTCTTCTACCCCCTTCCCGCTACGGTACGTGCCTTCATTTTTATCGCGAGAAGATTTCAGCCTTTTCTTTTCTTCCCTCGTCGACTCGCATCGAATTGTGCCTACCCACGCCGCTGCAAGGCGCTCTCAACAACATTGCATCGCGGCGAATAATCCCATGACCCGAGTCTACAAAACGCTTTTTTATCGAAATCAAGATTAGCATTCCGACGATTTGGAGGTAAAGGAACCCCGTCTTTCAGAAACAAAATAGCGGAAAAAATGTGCTACCTCTATCGTAGAACGGGTCATATCAGCTTGTATATCCAGTGCATACTAACAATATACTTGGAGTCACCCCGGGGTAGGGGTTGCACTTTTTGGGCAATAATAGGTTTCTGACCGATTGAGTTCTTTAACCCTTTTAGAACCGCAGTCCCGTTTTGGGGACAAATCACTCAAATTTTAAGTAGTTTGTCCCCAAAACGGGACTGCGGTTCTAAAAGGGTTAAGTGAGGAACTATTATAGCAGTAAGGATGCAAAATTTACTCGTATACCGGTATTCGTTTTAGGACTACTGACACAGCGCATACAAGAGGGCTGGTCGGGTGGCGCGAGTACTTTTCTTCCAAACATCGTCCCCGGTGGCTTGGTAGATGGTCCGCGTGCCTATCAAGATCAATTTCGTGGGTTCACAACTCTCACCGAGTGCATGCTCGTAGGGGCTTTATCTTGCATAAGAAAATTGATGAGCGGAAAGCGCGAGAGCGTGAGTTGTTAGCTACATTCGATGAAAATCGACGAGCAGTGGGAATGAACCCTATGCGGGACAAAATATAAAAAGGCACGTACCGGGGGGGGGAGAAGGGCCGACACCTACCTGTGACCACGGCTTGTCCAGAAGATCGCCGAGGGTAAAACCTCCTACGAGCTAGGCTGGCAAGTAAAAGTGATGATTTAAAATAAATAAATAAACATGTATCGGGTGATATATTGAGCTCCTAATGTGAGGGTCTCGTCAGGAACTCCTGGTGCACCCCTACGGTAACCGTGGGATGGCTCCTCGGTGCGTGGGTTTCCTCTCGTTTTCGAGGTTTTCTTCTTTCGGGAAAGTTATGAGTGATCAATGTTGAAGATCATGCTGCACATTGTCGGATGGCAAGAGAAACCATAATAGTGATCAACGTTGAAGATCATGCTGCACATTGTCGGATGGCAAGACAAATAGTAATAGTAATAACGTAATGAGAAGAAAAGAAAAGAGCAAGGACAGCAAATAAATGGAGTAGGCAAGCAGAAAGTTGGCCCAGAAGGGAGGTATAGACCTGGTGCGTGGGTTTCCTTTTGTATCCGAGGTTTTCTTCTTTCGGGAAAGTTATGAGTGATCCATGTTGAAGATCATGCTGCACGTTGTCGGATGTCAGGAGAGATAGTGATTAAGGTTTAAAGAAAACGCCTGACCCCAAAATGCTTGTTGGTGCACTGTTGACCCTTTAGGACTGCAGTCCCGTTTAGGGGCTAACTTACTTGGAATTGGACTGAGTTGTCCCCGAAACGGGACTGCGATCATAAAAGGGTTATTATTATAGTAGTATTATACGGTGGTAGCAGTATTACGGGGGACCATAGTAAATAGGACCAAATGTTGTTATTGATAGTAAAAATAGCGAAATATATAGGTTTTCGTGCGTATGCCGTAGGTCCTACTTACTATGGTCCCCCCTAATACGACTCGTAGTAGTTGTAGGAGTACTGTAGTAGTAGCAGTATTAACAGTAGCAGTAGTAGTAGCAGTAGTAGTAGCAGCAGTAGTAGTAGTAGTAGTAGTAGTAGTGGTAGTAGTAGTAGTAGTAGTAGTAGTAGTAGCAGCAGCAGTAGTAGTAGTAGTAGTAGTGGTAGCAGTAGTAGTAGTAGTCAAATAGCAGAAGTAGTAGTAGTAGTAGTAGTAGTAGTAGTAGTAGTAGTAGTAGTAGTGTAGTAGTAGTAGTAGTAGTAGTAGTAGTAGTAGCAGCAGTAGTAGTAGAGTAGTAGTAGTCAAATAGCAGAAGTAGTAGTAGTAGTAGTAGTAGCAGTAGCAGTATTAATAGTAGTAGCAGCAGTAGTAGTAGTGGTGGTAGTAGTAGTAGTAGTAGTATTAGTAGTAGTAGTAGTAGTAGTAGTAGTAGTAGTAGTAGTAGTAGTAGTAGTAGTAGTAGTAGTATGGCAGTATGGCAGTATGGCAGTAGTAGTAGTAGGAACAATGTCTTCTTGGGGATCGAAATAATGAGAAGAAAAGTGAAACAGCATGACAAAGTGTGTGTTTTTTTTCGTCTGCGCCCAGGATGAAAAAAAGGTCAGCCTGTGAGCCCCCCCGGATGATTTCAGGTTTCTTGTGAGACGACTGCGCGGGTGCTATTGAAATAGTATGTACGCAAGTGTATGTCGTGCCTGTCGTATCCAGTACGATGACATGGCATTGCATATTGCCTGCTCTGCTTTTAGCGTGTACGTAAGTGTATGTCGTGCCTGTCTGTCCAGTACGATGACATGGCATTGCATGTTGCCTGCTCTACTTTTAGCGTGTACGAAAGTGAATGTCGTGCCTGTCGTATCCAGTACGATGACATGGCATTGCATGTTGCCTGCTCTGCTTTCAGCGTGTACGTAAGTGTATGTCGTGCCTGTCTATCCAGTACGATGACGTGGTGGTGGGGAGAACCCGAGATTAGGCGGACAGTTTAAGATTAGGCACAGCAGTACAGATAGATGCGTAATTATTATTTATTTAATAGTCGAATACCTTAGGGAGTCTCGAGAGCCACCGAAGGGTGAACGGAACTTGCTCCCTTGGTGTTTGGAGTTGAGACCGCGGTGTGGTCCACCGCAGAGTGGTACCGGGGGATCCTTGAAGAAGCCCAGCGGTTCATGGTGAGGTGGCATGAGGCTGAGGCTGAGCTGAGTAGGCAGCGCCGCGCGTCCGCCGTGGGTGGTGTCCAAGGGAATGGGGGGGGGCGGGGGCGGCGGGGGGGGGGGGGTGTACTCGATAGGCGATATGTACTCGATCTCATGCATGGCCGTAGTCGTATGACCATAGACGCTCGCATCTCAACAATGCCGGGACGGAGCATATCGGGTTTTCACCGACCAGGCAGACATTGCTTGCACCAAGCGCCAAGCGAAACGAGAGGTGTCCGGCGAGTCGCATGAAGGGTGAGCTGCATCCTACTATGAACCGCTTTTGAGGCGGACTTGCATATATATGGACGACAGCTTCAATGAGTTGATTTAATTCCCGGTGTAGGGATTTCCTGAGACAGCAATGAATGGGAGTACTATGTAACTGCCTCTTGGGTGCCTTACCTTGAACACTGCGTGATGCGATCATTCCCAATTGTGCGAAGTAAAGGGAGGGGGGGGGGGGGGGGGCAACATGAGGAGTGGCAGAAAACTCGACCAAGGGAATGAGGAGAGGGGGGGGAACAGAGGAGGAGTAAAAGGGAAACTGCGGTGGACGAAAGTAGGAGGAAGATGGCAGACAGGGTAGCAAGGCACCAGGCCGAGTAGAAAGTAGAACATATGACATGACTATACTACTAGATAGTGCCACCAACTGGCGCAGCTGGTTCGAACGTGGTCTCCCTTTGTCTTCTCTTACTTTTAGTTTTTTTTCTTTCTTGCGCTGATCCTCTGTAAGTTTCATTTCGTTTCATTCAATTCTCTTCCTTTTTCGTTCGGTAAGCCTTATTGAAGGAATCGTGTGGCGTGGTGGATGTGGATGCTTGTTTCGTATTGTCAGACGCCTAGGGTCTGGGCATAGTTGACGAACGCAGGGCGGAGACGGCAGTCTGGGTAGCAAGGTATCAGGCGGACTACTAGCAGGGAGAACCTAGCTGTATGCTACTCGTACCACAAACTGCTGTCGCCACCTGGAGGGTGCTTTGTGCTTTGGTTTACCTGTTATTTTCCCTTTTGGTTCTTTGTCTTGCTCTGTTTACAAGAAGTGATATTTTTTTTCGTTCTTCTTTTTTTCGTTGGCCAGCTGGTTCTTTTCAAGTGTCTGCCACATCCCCTGCGGGGGGGGGCACGACAGTTTGTTTCTTCCATTTTTAGTTTTTTTTCTTCTCTTTCGATTTGTCTTCTTTGTTTTTGTTTTTTCTTTGTTTCCTTTCGTTTCTCTATTTCATAGAATGTGCATGTCGTGCCTGACGTATCCAGTATGATGCACTGATGACATGGCGTTGCATTGCCCACTGCTGTGCTTGCTGCATACCATGGTACCTGGTACCTGGTACGTGGCAACGTAGTATCTCCGTGACGTAGCTTTGTGACCACATAAATAAATGGTATCTCTTGTAGGATTGAAGAATCGGCACGGCCACTGGTTGTGCGGGATGTCGACGGGTAGAAAGAACAACGGTTCAATGTGAAGAACACCCACACACATTAAATCGTTCTTTCTACCCGTCGACATCTCTCTTGGATTGAAGAATCGGCACGGACACTCATACGGGGGACAATAGTTAATAGGACCAAATGTTGTTATTAATTATTATTTCTCTTGCCATCCGACAATGTGCAGCATGATCTTCAACATGGATCACTCATACCTTTCCCGAAAGAAAAAACCCTCAGAAACAAATTAATAGTAAAAATTGTTAAATATATGGTAGGTTTTTATCTGTACGATCGTAAGTCCTGTTAACTATGGTCCCCCGTAATATTAATATACTGGTACTATATACTGGTACTGGTTGTTTGTGCTTGATGTCGAGGGGTAGAAATAGCGTGTACCGTTACTACAGCAGTAGAACACTGTGAAGGTGTTACCTCCTGAGCTATAGGGGTAAGAGATCGATCGATTCCCCAGCCCAGGGTAATCCGTATAACACTCTCCCCCCCTCTAAACGGCGGGATCTTTGGGGCGTCGGAACCGTATACAGACGTCCGTACGCTGACCTACCCGCTTAGATTCACTACCTACCTGGGGAACCAGGGAGATGTGTTTTTTAGGTAGGTGTGCACGCGCAAGCGTTTCTGTAAAAGAAACGTTCGAAGTGAGGTTCGAACCCGTGACCTGGACGACGTCAAATGTGAAGGTATTGCGTACTGAGCTATAATTATACCTGGTAGGGGTAAACGACCGATCGATTCCCCAGCCCAGGGTAATCCTTAGAACAGCACACGAAATATATATATATATATATATACTCGTATAACATTTTAATGTGTGATGCGATGATGAGAAGTTTGTGAGCACTTTCGACCATTCCAACGAAAATGGACCACGTCGACGCGGGTCGACGAGGACGGGAAATACTTAATAAAGGGTCAATCAAGTCTTCTCGCGATACATAAAAAATATAAGGATGAAGGCACGGACCGTATCGTAGAGGGGATGGAGGGGATGAGAGTCTCCAATATTCATATTTGACCCCGGATCTGCGTTACGGGTAAGTCTACTACGAGTAAGGCTCATTCTTATCGGAGAGCGTTTTTTCCATAATTTCCTGAGTATGGGAATGATTGGAGATATGTATCACACAATACGGAGGCGTTCTGTCATTATTTATCGTGAAATTCTCCAGACAGACGCGAAAAAAATAGGTTTTTCAATTTCACTAATTAATTATTTAGAAAAAAAAAAATCAGGAAAATCTGGAAGGTAACAAAAAAATGCGCGAAAAGAAAATGAAAATTATGAAGAAAAACTTCTCCGATAAGATCGACCCTAACTTTTAGAGGGAGAGAGAGAAGAAGGGCGGCGAACACCGTAAATAAATGAGAAGAGAATAAGAAGCAAGAACAAAAAGAAAGAACTAAAAGCAAGAACGAAAAGAAATAACTAAAAGCAAGAACAAAAAGCAAGAACAAAAAAAAGTCATGAACTACTGCTGTACTCTGTATATTAGTACGTATATAATCGGTCTCGGCCGAACAACCAAGCAGGTGAACTGCCGGGGGGGGGGGGGGGAACCAACGATGATGCAGAATCTGAACGAAGCAAACATTTTTTTTTTGTTTTTACGTACTGTTAATATACCAGGTAATATTTTTGTTGCATACAAAAACAATTTAGTATCTGTCATCACGTCGATCGACAGATAGTTCCGGCGCAACGGGGCGCCGACGCGCCGACCGCACCTGCCTGTCCCGGAAAATTCCTCGGAATTAGCCTGTAGTACTGTATATATATATATAAAACGAGAAAAGTTTGCTCAGAATCTAGATGAAGCAAACATTCATGTCTTGTTTTTTGTTTTTGTTGTGTAATGTGTGTGTTCTTGATATTTCACGTTATTTCTAACCGTCGACATCCAGCTCAAAACAACCAGTCAGTGTCCGTGCCGATTCTTCAATCCTAGAGAGATACCCAGGTACCGCACCTGGTACAACAAATTCTCTAACCACAAAAAAACTACATCACAGAGATAATACATACATACGTTAGCATTAATTACGCGGAGTAGCTATAGAAGTAGTTAGCGAGAAGTTTGCATATGTACTATTAACCATTTTGTCGAAGTTCGGACCAATGAAAGGACCGTTATCATTGGATGGAGAGCTCATTTTCTAGCACTTCGAGAATTTCCGGGTTTTTTTTTTTGCGCGCAGTTTTTAGGATCATTCAGATTTTTTATTTATTTTTTTCCTAGTATGTGTATGTGAAATTTAGGCTTCCTGATATTTGTCTTTCTGAGGAACATCACAAATGAGTCGCAACAGAACGCCTCCGTATATTTTTTACCAATTTCCCAATTTTTCCAAAATTTGGATGTATACAGTATGTTTGAAAAAGGCTCCCCGATATTAACGGCCCTACAAGGCGTGAAAACTTATTATTATATACCTTGTGTTCCCGACTACATACACTATCCTACCTTTTCCGTCGGGTGACGACACTTTAGCGACGACCAAACTCTCAGAATTATGATTTCTCTTGCCATCCGACAATGTGCAGCATGATCTTCAACATGGGTCACTCATAACTTTCCCGAAAGAAGAAAACCTCGGAAACTAAAGGAAACCCATGCACCTCATAGTCAAGGATGTCAGGAGACATGTCAAGCAACGCAAAGCGTGCGCTATTAATAGCTGTAAAGGGTGCAAGGCCGAGTGTTCCACTATAAAACTTAGTAGTTTTTGGTGTGTTATCAAGGCGCATGTCAAGGCAAAGTTGCTGTCTGTCAAGCACTGAAAGTGCCATTTCTCCTGACATATATATTATATATGTATTATATAAATATATATATGTTGCGCCCCGGAGAGCGAGAGGAAACCCCTAACCCCTGTCCACATTTATTTCTCAAGGTTTCGTGTATACCGGTTCGAACCCGGTTCGTTTCTTCCACCTTAGACGGGCCTGTTTCTGACCGTCATTAAAAGTGTGGTTTACTCCGAGGACGTAGGCACCTGCGTCTACATATTATCTGACATCTTTGCTACGAGTTAACGCGAAGAAAACACACAGACGGACAGGCAACCAAAACATGGAGGGACGTTGGTCGTAGTAGTCTTCATGAGCGTCGCATCAGCTCTGATTTGTCGTAGGGTACTGCCGCGCTTTTAGTTCTGGAGAGTTCTTCACTTCCTTCTGTTATTACGCGGGACCATAGTTAATAGGACCTACCAGGTATGGTATATATAAAAAGCTACCTGGTATATATTTAACCTTTTTTGCTAACAATAGTTGGTCCTATTAACTATGGTCCCCCGTAATAATAGTCGTTTATTAGAACAACACTACACATTGTCGGATGGCAAGCAAAATAATAACATGAATGGTGACCACAGACGGAAAAAAAAACAAGAGCACCGGACAGAGGGGGACTAGGAGAAGCAGCAGCACTTATAATTTATTTTTGTTTCCGTTTGCGCACAAAACAGCATCAACAACACCAGGCAATTTCGGGGCAAAATAGAAAAGGACGCCGCCGGTAATAGTATCCGATTTCCGATCTCCGATGCTAGTTGCTTGAAGGCTCTCCAGGCAGGCCTTTTCTTGGTGGTCCAACATCTTTGACCATAAAAAAAAATACGAAAAAAAAAGAATGAGGGTGTGTCTTAACCCCCCCCCCCAGAGAGCATTGGAACGAACCGAATGGAATATTATTTGCCGCATGAATTGGTGCTGATTGGTTGTGGGAAACGAATAGATTCAGTGCAGCCCGAGAAAAACAGTATACCGGTGTCTAGGAAGAGGAATAAGAAGTGTTGCACCCCTTTTTCTTGTTTGGGAGGACCGAACGGCCCGACCGAACGGGAACAAATAATAGCAGATTCTTTGATGTAGATGGACACCACCGACGATGGATGCGGACACCAATTTGCTTTGACATGTATGTGCTAAGGATACCGTTCGTGCCGATTCGGCTGGCGAGGCCCACGATTCTGCATGGACCCAAACCACGTTTTTTTTAGGTAGGAACGGAACGAATGACCACGAAGAGCCTCGTTCCGTTCCGCTCGTTCCCATGCTCTTCGGTGGGAGTTAAGACACACCCTGACTGAGCTTTTCGCTGATGCTAGCACCAAACTCACCGGACCCTGTAGCGCCGATCGCCGACGAAATTCTCGGAATTACGAGGAAAATTCCCTGGCGGTCGGCGTCAGGGTTATATAATAATAAGAACCCCTTATTAGGACTGCAGTCAGTCCCGTTTTTGGGGATATGGTATTATAGTTAGTTTGTCCTCGAACGTCCCCACGAACACGGGAGGGACACTGCTGTCTGTGGTTCGGGATGTCATAATGAGCGAAACACAATAATAATGATTTACATCTTCTCATCAAACCATTTCTTTTTTTTTGTCGAAGAAGCTGCTGGGTCAGTGTCTGGACACACCCTCAAGCAACCACTATTTAATCGGAAATCGGAAATAGGATATATATCGGCGTCCTTTTCGCTGGCCCGGCAGTGTGCGAGAAAATTGCCAGGCGTCGGCGGTAGGGACGCTAAGGTAAGGTTGCAATCAGCGAACTTTACACTTTGAGCTGGCTGGCAAATGCGAGGCAGTCAATTTCGTCGTTGCGTATGCTCCAACTGATTGTACCAAGGACGCCGAACTGAAACGTATTTTCTGGCAGAAGCTGGAGTACTTGGTGGAAAAAATCCCGACGAAAGAGTGTCTGTTTGTACTGATGGATGCCAACGCGCGAACTGGACAGAGGAAGGAAGGGTGCGGTGATGATGAAAGCAGAGTGCTGGGAGCGTATGGACGTGATGTTCGTAACGATAATGGCAGACGGCTCCTGTCGTTCGCCACCAATTACAAGTTAGCCCTCATCAACACGTTTTTCAGCACGCGCAAGGGTGGGATATCGCATACACACAACGGCACCAGCCCGGATGACCGTAAGCGGATCGACTACATCCTAACCCGTCAAGCCCATCGACCTAGAGTACAAGATGCTAAAGTCGTCCCACAGCCTCCTGCCCCAGCTAAGGCTGGCTCAGACCACAACATCTTGTATATCAAAGTCCGACTCGGTGATCACTTTGCGCCCAACAGACAAATACGTAGACCGACGAAACGCCGAGAGTTCGACAGGCAACTTTTTATGTCCGATGGAAATTGTCGTGAACGAGTAGTCTCCAGGATCATCTCCACTCTCAACCAGCCTATCCAGCCCCGTAATACGTCTGGTATGGTTGAGATTTTCACTACGGCTGTTATTGATGCGGTCGAAAAAGAGGTACCACCCCCTGCACGTCGCCACCGCAGACATGGATGGTGTGAGTCTGCCGAAACCTTGGCCGCTTTCATGCCAGCATGGACAGCGAGGGAGGATGCACGACAATTCTTGCGTGCCCACCCCCGGGACAGAACCGCGTGGAAGACCCTGAGATCTGCGTGTGCGAACCTGCAGAAGGTGATTGCCGCAGGACTGCATGCGTACTTACTTCGAAGCGTACCTTGCCGAAACCGAACGACTCCTAGCGAACAACGACCAGAGAAGCTTTTACAAGCACCTTAAGAGTACGGTAGGATTGGAAGGGACTAAAGCGAGGAGCGAACAGTTCATTAGGGACGAGGATGGCACGATCCTACGGGATAAGGTGCGAATTCGTGAACGATGGGCGGGGTTTTACCACAAACTCTTGAACACGAAGTCGCTGAAACTCGATCCCACGATCATCGACCTCTTGCCACCGCGACCGCCTAAAC
This sequence comes from Nereocystis luetkeana, assembly GCA_031213475.1. NCBI lineage: Eukaryota > Phaeophyceae > Laminariales > Laminariaceae > Nereocystis > Nereocystis luetkeana. The sequence goes on from JARUPZ010000004.1 coordinate 9,385,534, forward strand.
TGTCGCTTGAAGATGAACCATCCATAGACGAGATGACCGAAGCACTCAAGGGGATGTCGAATTGGAAAGCTGTCGGGCCAGATGGTCTCCCGGTCGAACTCCTAAAAATCGACCACCCGGCATTCGCCCAGCGCTTTCACAACATCCTTGTCAATGTTTGGTTAACAGGAGAAGTCCCTCAGCAATGGAAAGATGCGATCATCAAGGTCCTTCACAAAAAGAAGGATCGAACTGACTGCAACAACTATAGAGGGATTTCGCTTGTTGCCCACGCAGGCAAAGTGTTGTTGAAAATCGTCGCGTCCCGCCTCAGCAACTACTGCGAGACCGAGGAACTACTCCCCGAGGAACAGTGCGGCTTCCGCCCCGCACGATCAACGATTGATATGTTGTTCGTCGTGCGCCGGCTGCAAGAGCTCGGACGACAGAGGAAAATCCCCTTATACGTGTGCTTCATCGATCTGCAAAAAGCGTACGACTCTGTCGACCGAGAGCTGTTATGGAAGGTACTCACACGCCTTGGCGTACCAACCAAGATGCTGAGAATTATCCGTAATTTCCACGATGGCATGCGGGCTCGCGTGCGTACTGATGACGGCGAGCTCTCGGAATGGTTTGATGTCACGCAGGGGCTGCGGCAAGGCTGTGTACTATCACCGTTACTGTTCAACGTGTTCTTCGCTGCTGCGTTACACGTCGTACTAGTACGCTTCAGCCAAGACGAAGCCATTGTAAGGGATTTAGTCCAACTCTGTGAAGCTGGAGCAGTTCGAACAGGGAAGGAGGAGCCATTGGCGTGCGTGCGAAGGTCTGTATGGGGCATGTTGTACGCCGACGATGCAGGAATTGTCTCGAAGTCGGCTGAAGGGCTCGCAAAAATGATGACAGTCATCGTGACTGTCTTCGAAGCAGCAGGCCTCACGGTGTCGGAAAAGAAGACTGAGACAATGGTCCTACAAACACCAGACCGGACAACCCTCGCACCACCGCTCGTCATCGAAGCGGCAGGTCAGAGGTATAAGCAGACGACCCAGTTCTTATACCTAGGCGGCGTTATCCACGAAAACGCTGCGCTCTCGCTCGAAATCGACCGACGGATCCGCCTCATGCGAGCATGCCTCAAACGGTTCGGCCCGGAGTTGTATGATAGGACGACCGCCCCCCTTAGCCTTAAAGTCCGAATGCTGAAGGCTGAGGTGATTGAGACCCTGCTGTACGGGTGTGTGACGTGGACCCTCAGAGCGGAACACTTTGCCAAGCTTCGAACGGCTCACCACCAAGTCCTGCTGCGAGTCATTGGCTTCCAGCGCCGACTTCATACTGATCATGCCACCCTCTCGTACGCGAAGGTCCTCAAGATGACACGTTGCGAGAGCATCGAAACGACCATTCGTAAACGGCGGCTCTTCTTTGCGGGGGGCGTGGCACGGCAAAGCAAGGAGCGATTACCCAGTCGGGTAATGTTCGGGACGATAGCTGGTGGGGAGAACCCGAGACCAGGCGGACAGTGTAAGACTTGGCATAGATGCATAGTCGAAGACCTTAGGGAGTTCCGAGCCACCGAAGGGTCAACGGAAGTTGCCCCCTTGGTGCTTGGAGTTGAGACCGCGTTGTGGTCCACTGCAGCCAAAAAGGTGGGGAAGTGGTACCGGGGGATCCTTGAAGCAGCCGAACGGTTCATGGTGAGGTGGCACGAGGCTGAGGCTGAGATGAGTAGGCAGCGCCGCGCATCCGCCGTGGATGATGCCCAAGGGAACGGGGGGGGAGGGGGCAACTGTTGTAACAGGAGAAGTGGCATAAAGCCCGACCGAGGGAATGCGGAGAGGGGGGGGAACAGGAGGGGTAGAAGGGAAACGGCTGTAGACGAAAGTAGGAAGGAGATGGCAGACAGGGTAGCAAGGCACCAAGTCGACTAGAAAGTAGAACATGACCATACTACTAGTGCTACCAACCGGTGCAGCTGGTTCGAACGTGGTCTTCCCTTGTTTTCTCTTCTTGTTTTTGTTTTTTTCTTTCTTGCGCTGACTCTCCGTGATTCTCATATTATTTTTTCTCTTCCTCTTCCTTTTCTGATTGATAAGCCGTACTGAAGGAGCCGTGTGGCGTGGTTGGAAGACGAACCTGCTCTACTCGTTTCGTATTGTCTGACGCCAAGGGGCTGGGCATAGTTGACGAACGCAGGGCGGAGACGGCAGTCTGGGTAGCAAGGTACCAGGCGGATTAGCAGGGAGAACCTGGCTATACTACTCGTACCACAAGCTGCTGCCGCCACCTGGAAGGTGCTTTGGGCTTTGGTCTGCCTGTTATTTTCCCTTTGCTATTTTTCCTTGTTACTTTTTTCCTTGGTTCTTTGTCTTACTCTGTTTACAAGCAGTGGTGTTTTTTTCTTATTTTATTTTATTTTTCTTTCTTTTCTCCAGCTCGTTTTTTTTCAAGTGTTGGCCACCTCGCCTGCGGGGGGGGGGCACGACAGATTGTTTCTCCTAGATTTTGCTTTCATTTTTCTTCTTTTTCTCTTTCGATTTGTCCACCTTGTTTTTGTTTTCTCTTTGATTGTTTCTTTTCGTTTCACTATTTCGTAGATTGCGTATGTCGTGCCTGTCGTATCTAGTATGATGACATGGCTTTGCATTGCCCACTGCAGTGCTTACTGCACACGTGGCAACGTAGTATCTCTGTGGCGTAGCTTTGTGACCACAGAACTTGTATCTCTTCTAGGATTGAAGAATCGGCACGGACACTGGTTGTGCTGGATGTCGACGGGTAGAAAGAACGGCTTAATGTGAAGAACACACACACACACACATATTCATTTCAGCCCTTTTCTGTCGAAGCTGGCGGGCCAACGTCTGGATAGCCCCCCAAGCAGTCGGAAATCGGAAATCGGATATCGGTTATTGTTGTCCGTCCCGACAAAAAGAAACACATGCCGACAAAGTTCCCAGGCGGGCAGGGTTATTGACGTTAGTTAGAGCCAGCGAACGAAGTATATTACATTATCAACCACTTTGTTTTCGAACGAAGCTGGCGGGGGCCAAGGTATGGACAGCCCTTACAAGCAATTAATTGGAAATCGGAAATCGGAAATCGGAAATCGGAAATCGGATATCGGCGTCGTTTTGCCCCGACACTTTCTATTTTACATGCCGAGAAAAATCCCAAGCGATAGGCAATATTTAGGGTTATAGACGGTAGAATCAGCGAACGAAGTTTATACTCCGTAGTATGTTTCATCCACTTTGTTATCGAACGGAAGCTGGCAGGCCGAGGTTTGGACAGCCCCTATAAGCAATCGGAAATCGGAAATCGGAGATCGGAGATCGGCGTCCTTTTGCCCCGACTCATACCAGGGGTACGAAGTACCAGGTATGGTACATCCCGAGAAAGATCCCTGGCGGTCGGCGTTCCTAGGGTTAAACGTTATACCAGGTACCAGGTATGTATCATATTATGTATGTACGTGCCTCTAGCCGGTCGCCCCGGTGGTTCAAGTAGTTAACCTCGAATTCTACTTGTGCTTGAGTCCTGGGTTCGAGCCCCTGGTGGGTCGGACATTTGACTTTATTTGCAAAAATCAAAATCAAAAGGGTTCAATTGTTGAGAGCGCCTTGCAGCGTGGGTAGGCACAGTTCGATGCGAGTCGACGAGGGAAGAAAAGGCTGAAATCTTCTCGCGATCAAAAATGAAGGCACGTACCGTAGCGGGAAGGGGGTAGAAGAGCCTGCTATGTGACCCCGGATCTGAGTTACGAGTTGGAAGGAGAGAGAGAAGAAGATGACAATGTGCGAAGATAAATAAATGGGATGAGCAAAAAAATAAAAAATGTGCCTATTATAAGGATGGACGGCCCAAAGGAGTCTCGACACGGGGGGAACAACTTTTGTCGCCGAATAATATTTCTGGCTGACCGAGCCCCTTAACCCCCAAAAATCGTCCGAATACCATTCGTGTTTCGCAAATAGTTTTCGTGATAATTTTTTTTTTTTTTTTGCTCATCTCATTTATTATCTTCGCACATCTTCTTCTCTCTCTCCTTCCAACTCGTAACTCAGATCCGGGGTCACATAGCAGGCTCTTCTACCCCCTTCCCGCCACGGTACGTGTCTTCATTTTTATCGCGAGAAGATTTCAGCCTTTTCTTCCCTCGTCGACTCGCATCGAATTGTGCCTACCCACGCTGCAAGGCGCTCTCAACAATTGAATCCTTTTTATTTTTATTTTTGCAAATAAAGTCAAAAGTCCGACCCACCAGGGGCTCGAACCCAGGGCTCAAACACAAGTAGAATTCGAGGTTAACCACTTGAACCACCGGGGCGACCGGATAATACATACCTGGTACCTGGTACCAGGTACCAGGTACACCACCAGGCATCTGTCAGCGTGTGTATGGACGTTGAGAATCCACACGTTTTCTATTTGATGTGCATGTCACTATGCGCACGGATACGCGTATTCCCTAGGTGTACCTATTGCGAGGGACCATAGTTAATAGGACCTATGGTATAGACAAGAACGTATACGTATGCTTACCTTTTTTTGCTCACAATGTTTGGTTCTATTCACTATGGTCCCTATTATAGGGTTTCTAGGAGCAAAAATAAAACCTGTCCTACTGGGCAAAATGACCAAAAAAACTGTACACCAGTGTTTTGTTTGCCATTTTACGGTACAAAATATTCAAACCAGGAAATCAGGGTACACCAAACCCGAGTTAGATGACGTTCTCTGTCAAGGGGCATGTCGCGTGGAGGGTGAGCTGCGTCCTAAATACTAAGAACCAAACCGCTTGTGAGGCGGACTTGTAGTGGATGACAGCTCCGAATGAATTGATTCGTTTTCCGGTGTGGCCACTTTCGGAGACAGCAATGGGAGTACTGTTACGGGGGACCATACTTTATAGGACCTATCGTATACATAAAAACCTATATATTTAACCGTTTTTACTAACAATATTTGGTCCTATTAACTATGGTCCCCCGTAATGTGCATCTGCCTTGTAGGTGCCTCACCATGATATTTTTTTCGCTCTTTCTTGCCATAAAAGCTACCAGGTATGCGTGATACGATCATTTCCCTTGCGCGCAGTTAAGGTTCCCCTCCCCGCACAAAATAATCTTGCTCGACCGCTGACCGTGGCGACCGCCAAAAACCAAACGGTGCCCCCTGGCTGTCTAGCTTACGCAGTGAGAGGCATGTGCTGTTTAGCCTCGCCGCCAACCGACGCCAACCCAACCTCTAAATGTATGTGTGTGGGGGGGGGGGTCATTTGTTGTTTAGTTGCTTGATCGACCATTGACCACACGTCCCTTTCGAGACGGAGCACCGTTCTTAATCCTACTATATTACGGGGGGCCATAGTAAATAGGACCAAATACTGTTATTAAAAAAATCGAAATATATACTGGTAGGTTTATAAGTATACCGTAGGTCCTATTTAATATGGTCCCCCGTAATAGAGACAGAGGAGTTGAGACGTTAAGGAAGAAGCGGTGGTGGCTGGGGTTTGGGGGGGGGGGGGTTAATTTGTTTTTCTTAAGATTCAAGCGATAACCCATTTCTAATACTTTTTTGGGTGTAGGCGTACATTAGTTTCTTTCTACCGCACGGTGAACAATCAGCCACCAAAAGAAGGGGGCTGTGGAGTGCAGAGACACGGAAAAAGGAGGTTGGAAGGCGTTCTACGACGATAGCAGAGGTTAACCCTGAATTTTCTGGGGGTCCTCACTTAAGGAGCTCCATGTATACCTCACCCAAAATCCGACTTCAGCAAAAATCATTTTTTTTATCCCGATGAACAATCCCACATGACTCGAGTATATAAAAACCAGGTCATTTTTCGAAACAAGATTGGTATTCCGATGGTTTTGGGTCAAGGAACCCCATCATTAAGGAAAAACGAATAGCGGAAGCGTGCTATTAATACCTCTCTATCGTAGAACGCGTCTTGGGGGTGACGACACGTTCTACGATAGAGGTAGCACATTCCGGCTGAACTGTTCTCTGAATGACGGGGTTTCTCGGCCCCCAAAGCACCAGAATATCAATCTTGTTTCGAAACATACATGACGTTTCTGTATACTACTTGGACCATGGGATTATTCATCGGGATGCTGGTTGATTTTCGCTTGGAAGTTAGTTTTTGGGTAGAGGTGACGGAGCTCTTCAAGTGAGGAGCCTCAGAGATTTTTTAGGGTGAACCTCTATCGCAGAAAACTTCGTCGCGTGTGTATATACGTGACGGCGCCTCCGGCGTGTCCAGCCTCAACACAGCGAGCGGCGCGCTGCGGTCGTTCTCTTGATCGTCGCGGTCGTTCTCTTGATCATCGACTCCTCCTTCGTGCGACGGGTGCCCGGCTATGTGATGGGTTACACACATCACACACACACGGCGGTGTGAGCAATAAAAAACGAGAATTTTCGACCCATTGAAAAATCAGGCCGTCTACTCCGCCAAAATCGTTCGCTGCTACTTGTAATAGTCTGCATGCCGGCTACTCTCGCAGGCCGCCTTTTTATCCGGAGAGTGGAACTTCTAGGACCGCTTTTTGTTCGGGTATTCCCTCAAGAAAAAGGCGCGGGGGGGGGGGGGGACGACTTGACCCTCATTACCTCCGCTCCGCTCAAGTATATTGTTGTGGTATGCTCGTCCACCACCAACTATATCCAGACACGACAAGGCCCGTGTGAGTCTCTCCTCAATCTAATACACAAACGAAGGCCCTTATATATATATATATATATATATATATATATATATCCGGACAGAGCGGTTGATGGTTCTCCGTGGTAATGTCCGTGTGGCAAGGCCCCCGGCGACGTCCGCGGCATCCACGCACGGCAAGCCACACACACGGCGAAAGCCCCGCCTTGGCAATGCCCGCGGTAAAGGCCGCGGCAGTGTGCCGTCCGCAGGAGGAGCCGCCGGAGACCCACGCGCAGCCCCCGTATTACTATCTTACACCCCCTCTGTTCGGACTTTCATTTTGTTTTCCGGCATCCGAAATCGAGGGTACCTCTTTCGTATCAACGTATTCGACATAACATCGTAGAAGGCCGCTATCTATGAACATGTCCGATGCAAAAGCACCTAACCTTGGCCCAGTTAACGCCGCAGTTTCCGTTTAGGGGACTAAACCAGTCAAATTCTAAGTAGTTTGTCCCCAAAACGGGACTGCGGTACTGAAAGGGTTAAGCCCCCCCCGGGGGACTTACTTCAGAGCGGGGAGGCGTTCTGCGATAGAGATTCACCCTACATTCTCTGAGGCTCCTCACTTGAGGAGCTCCAATACCTCACCCGAAAACTGACGTCAGCAAGAATCAAATTTGCATCCCGATGAACAGCAAATAGAGTAGACAAGCCGAAAGTTGGCACGGAAGGGAGGTAGACCTGGTGCATGGGTTTCCTTTTGTTTCCGAGGTTTTCTTCTCTCGGGAAAGTTATGAGTGATCCATGTGGAAGATCATGCTGCACATCGTCGGGTGGCAAAATAAATATATAATAATTCAATGGCCCAATTATACAAAAACGTTCATTTTTCGAAACAAGAATGGCATTCCGACGAGTTTGGGTTAAGGAGACCCGTCGTCCAGAGACATTTTTAGCGTAAATGTGCTACCTACCTCTATCGTAGAACGGGTCCGGGGAAAAAAAGGACGATATTGAAGGAGAAAATAAGGGTACGATTATGTACAGCAAACCGTCACTCCGTGGTTTGAGGGGGGTGATCGAAATTTGGTATCCGTGTCATCATGGGAAGAATGGAGGGAGTCGTGCCCGGCACGGCCGCAGCAACAGCGCGATGGTCTATAGCATGCTGTACTGCTGGGCGCCCATGCTGCTCGTCGTGGACAATTTTGATAACACAAGAAACCAAAAATAAAATGTCGAGGTCGCTATATCTCGGGGGGGGGGGCGAACGGGTTAAGTTTTTAGGATTACGTATAATATTGCCCTCACGATCACACGGCAACGAACGGCCTCCTCGAAAACAAAAAATAGATGTCCGAGTTTTTTTTCTTTCAGAACGCGAGGAGGCGTAGGGCACGGGAGAGCATCGTGATCCTATACTCATTTATTCCCTGGGCGCTCTCACGCTGCGCTGCTCGTATAGATATATATATATATATAGGCGGGTGATGATATGACACCAGTCAAAGTTTGTAGTTGTCACCGTTTTAGGTCAACCCCATCTCGAGGGGGGTTTCAATGTGATACATGAAGGGTGCCCTAGGCTGCAGGAAATCGATATGTCATTTACGCCTATCGTAGCTCAGTAGGTAATACTGCAGGTAAGGTGTCTCTATTTTCGTCAGGTGTCCATACACACACCCCGGTAAACGGTTGTCGGCAGAGCCAAAACTTTGGCACGCGACCCGTTTTAGCCCAGCCGCTGGCCAGCTATATTAACAAGCACAGCAGTGGCCCTGTGGCTGTTCGCGGGCTTCACTTTACCGCACACAGCAGCAGCCTCTGCCAGCACCGGTCCGTGCTATACCAGGTATTTAATACCATGGTATATATATATATACTTCGAAGTATATATATGTCATATACCTGGTACGTATATCATCTGTTTTATACCAGGTATATTATATATAATATATATATATATAATATATATACCATGGTATATATTATATATATATATATATAATATATATATATACCCACTTGGTTTTTTCACTCGCGCGATCACCCAACATCAGCAGCAGCAGCAGCAGCAGCAGCAGAAGTGCCACGTTGCTTCTCTCAGATCGACGAGTTATTATTTTACACCCAAAGAAATGTGCGAAAGTGAGATTCGAAACCTGCGGCCTCGACGACAAGCAAGCGTGAAGGGGTTGCCGGCTGAGCTATAGGGGGGCAATATATATAAAAAAATGTCGATCGATTATTCAGCCTAAGGTACGAGTATTCCTTACCAGGTACATATATAAGGAGAGCACTTTCGGCCCTTGAGAGGCAGCAAGCTTGCTTGCCTCACTCTGCCTCGACTGGACACCAAACCACTATTACGGGGCACCATAGCGAATAGGACCTATGGTAAACACAAAAACCCATACCTTGGTACGGTATATTTTCCTTTTTTAACTAACAAAATTTGGTCCTATTAACTGTGGTCCCCCGTAATAACTGTAGCATCTCGGAGGACAACAGCAGGTAAGCAGGACCCACCATTTAAGACAAAAATCTACCATGTATTCGAGCATTTTTATCAGTAAGCATTCATTCGGTCCTGTTAATATGTTACCCGAAGTACTACTATTACGGGGGACCATAGTACAGCCGGCGTCCCCGGTGGCTTGGTAGGTGGTCCGCGTGCCTATCAAGATCAATTTCGTGGGTACAAGTCTCGCCGAGTGCATGCTCGTAGTGCATAAAAAATTGATCAGCGGAAAGCGCGAGAGCGTGAGTCAGCTACATTCGATGAAAATCGACGAGCAGTATTGGGAATGCTGAATGAACCCTGTGCACGACAAAAAACAAAGGCACGTACCGGGGGGGGAGAAGGGACGACACCTGTGACCACGGCTTGTCCAGAAGATCGACGAGGGTAAAACCTCTTGCGAGCTACACTGGAAAGTAAAAGTGATGTTGAAAAAAAAAAAAAAAAAAGTAAACAGGACTTATGGTACACACAAAAACTTATATATTTAACTATTTTTACTAACATTTTTTGGTCCTATTTACTATGGTCCCCCGTACCACGAGTGTGGGGACAGTTGGCCCCGCGTCTCCTTTCAAAAAGCCAGCGCAAATATTTTTCCCCGCTTCGGGCATGGCATGCCTCCCGATATTATATGTTACGCGTTTTGCTTGTTGTTGGCGCCCGCCGGTCAGTTCTCTCGTGATCAGGAGACGCGCAACAAGCAAAAAAAGCAGACAGACTCGAAGGAATCTCCTTCTTTTTTTGATCACTCTGCATGGAAACTTGCGTTTGCATGTGATAAATGACATGCAGAATACAGAACATGCCTGATAGGATTTTTGCTTTCTCCACGTTTGGTTTTGTATTTATAGCTAGAGAGAGAGAGCACCGTGGGGCGTGCCTCCCTCCTCTGGTCTCCCCCACTCACCCCCCACCCTCCTCCCTTGGTTACCCCCCCTCTTGGTTCCCCGTCTCGAGAGGGATGCGTGGTCGATGGTCAAAATGACTAAGGCAAGCAACAAATGAGTACACCCCCCCCCCCCCCAACACCCCCCCAGCACACCCCCCCGCCCCCTTGCAGCCTCATCTTTTGACAAACGTCGAACACATCACGATGTAGATAACGATCTAGGTCACGATCTAGGCACATCTAGTTCCTAGCCTGCCGCTTCGATAGGTCAACCTGCAGGGCCTGTATAGCCCACAAAATCTAACCCAGGAAACCATGCACCTTCGCACAGGCCCAAACCCTGCCTACACGTGCCACGTAAAATAGATCATGCTGACTACACGCCCCCCCCCCCACACCACGCACCACACCGCGAAACATGAGCTACCGCCGTAGAAAACACAGGCCAGGTATATATCTGACCCGAAAACATCTACGTCATAAACCGGGGATTAATCAGCGATGCTGCCTCCGATGTGCGTACGTAAACCACTGCTTACGCCTCGGCAGCACAACATCACCGCGACCACAGACGCTATTGTTGTGCGAGACTGCGGTTTACCTCCACGAGTGACCGCCCTGTAATCTAAACCTAGTGTACTAAAGCCTTAGAAAACCGCGGCTTGACTTCCCTGACGGACGGCTATCACAGGAGACCGCGGTTTAACCGCTTGACGGACGGTCCCCATACACAAAAACTAGTATAGGAGGGCCAAAAGAGGTATTGACGCGTCGAAAAAGACAGGTGACTGACCGCCCCCATACGCTAAAACTAGTGTACCAGTATTTAAGTCATGACGCGTCAAGCAAGAGACTGGTCTCCCGTAACATCATTTTCGACCACGACAGGGTTTGACAAAATGGAATGACCAAAAACAAGGCGCACAGCCTGAGCCCTCCCCTTCTAAAAAACACCCCGACCTGACCAAAACCATCAAAACCCGACCCCCCCCGCCCCCCCTCCCGACTACTACCACGACTACTAATGAGGTTTGCCTTGCTTCGTTCGCTTCTCTTTCGCGCATCGTAAAAACGTACGTATGCAACGAAAAGCAGCGCGAATTTATTTTTAATGTTCTCGCTCTCCCTCTCTCTCTCTCTCTCCCGCGGGTATCAACAAAACAATCAGCCCTCTCCGTGTCTTTTCGCTTTTCCTCGACGACGTCTGTAAACCAGGTCCTCATCTTCTCGCATTGTCCCGGCGGGATCCAGCCCCCCCCCCCCCCCCCCCCCCCCCCCCCCCCCCCCCATCTCACCACAAAATAGTTCTACTACCAACAAACAGCCCTATACCCCCCCCCGCCCCCCGCCATCGAATGGCGCAAACAAAACAGCAAGAGTAGATGAATCGATCTTATTTGACCGCTCGAGATTTACTTCGTTGGCCCTAGATTTTTCTCGTGTGTGTTTTCTTTTACAAACAAAAAAAAAATCAGAACCCATCAAACGTTTTAGCTCGCCGCCGTCGTCGCATTGCCCGCGCTTAGGGGGGAAGGGGGAGGGTGTACTCATACCATGCATGGCGGTAGTCGTGTGACAAAAGGGGGGAAAGAGCGCCATTTCTCCCCAAGAATCATCACCACCATCACCACCATCGTCATCATCATCATCATCATCCCCTCTTTTCCGCGAAACACGCCTCTTGTTTTCCGGTGGAAAACCCCTGAAAACAAAGGTACACACCAAACAATATCCCCGTCGCAACGCACGCATGGGGAACAGGAGCACAAAGTGCCGTCTCGTCAAAAAACCATCACCATGCTCCTCATCATCGTCATCACCACCATCCACTCTCCCCCGCTTCTCCGGCGCAACACGCCTCTTCTATCCATGTGGAAACCCCTTAGCGCCAACGCAACTGGACCTATGTTTTGTCGGAACAAGCTTACTCGGAATGAGCATGGGGCCATTTTTGAACTTCTCAAGGGACTTTCCTCCACGACTGCGCCCCCCCCCCTACTCAGTCACGGCAAAAAACTTCCGCCTCAAAAGCGGTTCTTAGTAGGATGCAGCTCACCCTTCATGCGACTCACTGGACACCTCACGGCGCTTCGCATAGCTTGGTGCAAGCAATGTCTGCCTTGCCGGTGAAAACCCGACTATGCTACTCCGTCCCGGCATTGCGGGGATGCGAGGGTCTATGGTCGTACGACTACGGCCAAGCATGATAATGAGTACACCCCCCACCCCCCCCCCACGCAGTCACGAACATTTCGGGAACAACTCTACTCGGAACTAGACCAAGGACACTCTCAAAACACGGGACAGATGACGGCCTGGATTAGGATCTATAATAGATGGTTGCCCAGGGATATCATCTGTTTTTATCACAGCGTACAGATCCGAACGCAGGGAACACACGCCCTAGAAACCATGCAGACTATACACGGTTCCTCTCCCACCCGACAACACGAGCTGGTAGCAGATAATAACAGATCAGGAAATATACCTGCCCTCTAGCAATCTACCCGTCGATCTTCGAGTGGGAATCGGTTATCACCCCGATGTTCGGGTTTTTGTTATACGAAACAAACGTACCCGTACCCCCCCCCGCCCCCCCCCCCCCCCCCCTCCCAGGTCAAAAACAGCAAAAAGTGACAAAAAACGAAGAATTTAACGAAATTACGAAATTCATGACACACCAACGACAGAGCTACAACAGCAACAACAAAAAGGTATAAAAAATATAAAAAAAATATAAAAAGAGGGGAGGGGGTTGGGGCGGGACTGAAGGGGGGGGGGGGGGGTGCTGCTGCTTGCCACCTGACCAAGCGTGTGGCTAACCCCTATTTAGTTTTACCACGTTATGCCAGAAAATGGTTGTACAGATGCTGCCGCTGTGCGATTACGAGAACAGCGCGGACGGGTTCTGACGGGTCAGGTCGAGAACCTTACGGGTTGGGTCGAGTCGGGTCAGGGTGACCTGGCCCGGCGACCCGTTATGTTTGCAAAAACCTCCTGATCTGACCCGACCCGTGAAGCTTTGAACACCTTCTGAGCCCGACCCGCGGGTCATGACTCGTAAAGAGCCCTAAAAATGTCTGACTCTAACCCTGGCGCCAACCCGATCTATCCTTTGCTCTGGACTGCGAGTAGTCCTCTTTCTTCCAGTCCAGTCTGGCACACGAAAGTGTCCCGTCAAAACACAATCTTCTCGAAACAAAACTCGTGAGCTCTTTAAAACAAACGAGCGGAAAAACCCCGTCCGTTCGCCCAGAAAGCCAACAACACAAGGAAACCCTTTCGTTTTGTTTTTTGTTATCACCGCGGGCACGCCACAACACCAGTACACCTGGCAGATAAGCGCAGAAGTGCTGCAACTACCGCGCAAGAACGCAGGCAGCAGAGCACCCCCCCCCCCCCCCCGCGGGCGCTGCCGCGCCTGATCTCCCTGTTTCTCACGTCCCCTTGAAATGTTACCCGAGGGGCTATAGCTTAGCACCTTTGGACACCCGCGAGTCCACCGCTTGCTTTTCCTGGCCGCCCTTATTCCTCCCGTTCCATCCCGACACAAACAACACAAGCGAAAAGACAGAGAGAGAAAGAAAGAAAGAAAGAAAGAAAGAAAGAAAGAAATACCGAAATCTAACAGCCGCTCCAGCTACAGCAATCATTCCGCAAGAAATACCGAAATCTAACAGCCGCTCCAGCTACAGCAATCACTCCGCCAGCCAACCAGTATTTCTCATCTATTTGTCCGAATCCATGTCCGCGGCGGCATCACGGCGTAAGAAATCAGGAGCACGCAGTCCAGCGAACCCCCCCCCCTACACGCACACCGGTTCTCGCCTTCCCAGAGCACACGATACCATACTCAGCCATAATACAGAAGGAAGAGGGGGGAAAAAAAGGCCACACCATCCCATTCAAAAGGCCTACTACAATAAAAAACCCTCCCCACCCCCCCCCCCCCCCATCCCCACCCTTCCCACCCCTGCACAAACTCCAACTACACAAAACGAAGCATCGCTCACGCCCACACCTCCTCCCCTCGCCCCCTCCCTTCCTTACACCCCGTTAGAACGGCATGTACCTAAACAGGCGGGGGGGGGGGGGGGGGGGGGGGGGGGGATGGGGCACACAGACACACAAGACAAAAATAACGCCACCATACACGGGCCGAAACCTTGCTTCCTCCTCCTCCTGGAGAATGAGAGAGAGAGGAGACGCGGCTACGCGACGCTGCAGCTATATGCGCGACGCTTCCTGCGACCGTGCGCCGCCCGCCCGCCCGCCAGCCAGCCCGTGCTGCTGTCTCTGCTTCAATACTAACACACCATCGCTTCATCTCCTATATACGTTCGGCATGCAAAACATCGTCACACGCACATACTGGTAGTTTTATTTATAGAGTTACTTTTTCTTCTTCGGCTGTGATTTAGCCAGCCTGCACCCCTCATTCCCCCGCCACCTTTACCTCGCTAAATGCCTGACGAGCAACGACAAAAATGATTTTTTGGCTCCTTTTTTTTTGCAACGACGGGAACTGAGAGAAAAAAACAAAAACAAAAAAAAACGCAATAAAGAAAAAGAAGAAGAAAAAAAAAACATTCATCCAGCCAAGCCAGCAAAAAAGAAAAGAACAAAAAAAAATCAAAACGTTCGTTTCATCTTGCAAATCTTTCGGTTTTTGTTTTCGCCGAGGTTTCACGCCGAAAAAAAAAACGAAACAAAAATAAAATAAAAAAAAGAGGTACGTACTCGTACGTAAAAAAAAAAAAAAAAAAAAAAACGAAATCGAAGAACGAAGGAAAACGCATACAAGCAACCGTAAAGGGCATGCCTGTACGTAATGTAATTCATGTACTGTATTGTTTGCATGTACCTATCGTTGTATAGTGTGTGACTGAATAGGGACAGCTAGTGGTAGAAAGTAGTAGTACTATTGTAGTCGTGGGATAAACTGATGACGGCACCCATGGCCATTTTACTCGCCAATCGTTTAGCCGAAGGAGACTCTTTCCCGTATCGCCCCCCCCCCCCCCCCCCCCCCCCTCCCGCCTCCTTCCCCCAGGCCTAACCATCCCTGCCCTCGACCCCCCCCCCTCCCACCGAGCGATGTCCTTGCGTACATGCTGCTGCTGATGCCCACGCCGGTGGCGGCATCGACAATTCTAACGCATTGCCGCGAAAAACACATGGCAGACGAAAAAAAAAAAAAAAAAACAGCCGCGTTCGTTTTTTTTTTTTTTTCCCCCGAGGAAAGCACTTGTATGCCATATAACCCCCCCCCCCCCCCCCCCCCCCCGCCTCCCCTGCTCCCTCCCCTCACACCCCACCGCGTAAAGCCTTATTTCAGGCCACAAAACAGTGAGCGCATGCGGAAATCCACAACCAATCGCCATGCTCCACGAAAACCGGCGCCAGCAGGTAGAGATAAGGTATATAGTAGCCCCTCCCTACATCCCCTTTCCCCTCTCTTGGGAATCGGGAAACACTTCAGTAGTAACCATAGCCGGTTGGGGGCTGCTGCTGATGGGGGACGTGATGCTGCTG
Organism: Nereocystis luetkeana; assembly: GCA_031213475.1. Classification (NCBI taxonomy): domain Eukaryota; class Phaeophyceae; order Laminariales; family Laminariaceae; genus Nereocystis; species Nereocystis luetkeana. Next base: position 9,401,128 of record JARUPZ010000004.1, read on the forward strand.
CTGCTGCTGCTGCATTTGTTGCATCTGCTGCATCTGCTGCTGTTGTTGTTGTTGCTGCATCTGTAGTTGTATCTGCTGCTGCTGCATCTGCTGCTGCTGCACCTGCTTGCTGGAGGGTTTCGTGAAGGTCATCCCCGGCACGAACGTGCACGACGGCTCCACCACCTTGGCCCTCTGCAAGATCAACCCCTGACCCCCCTCCACCAGCAGCCCGTGCCCGCCGATTCTCACGAACGCCTCCACGTTCCTCCGAGTGTCGTCGATGAGAAGCGTCGACCCGGGGGAATACGCCTCGCCCCTTCTCTCGAACAGCACCCGGATCTGATCGTTCTTCGTGTAGGTGTCCTGGTGCCTGATCATCTCGGCGTACTGGGCGGAGGACAGGGCTACGACATCGCGATCGCTCACGAGGTCGCCCGCGCCGATCGCCCCCAGAACCCGCCTCACCAGGTGGGACCCGCCAATGTGCACGGTGTCGTCGACTTCTCGCTGGAAGGTCGCGATGCCCACCGTTAGCCCCAGCGCTCGGCACAGCCTCATGGTCTGGTTTCGATTTGATTGTAGTTATATTTGGGTTGGTTTGGTTTGGGTTGAATATCGCCGGGGGAGTGGAGTGGAGGGAGGGAGGGAGGGAGGGAAGGGTGGGAAGGAGGGAGGGAGGGCGGTTAGATGAAAACACAGCATTCAACGCACCCGTCTCGCGCAAAAAATAACGCTCCAGGTCGTGGATGGCGTTAGCGGGGGGGAGGGGGGGTGTACTCGATAGGAGATATGTACTCGATCTCATGCATGGCCGTAGTCGTATGACCATAGACCCTCGCATCCCTACAATGCCGGGACGGGGCATGTCGGGTTTTCACCGACTAGGCAGACATTGCTTGCACCAAGCGCGAAACGAAACGTGAGGTGTCCGGCGAGTCGCATGAAGGGTGAGCTGCATCCTACTATGAGCCGCTTGTGAGGCGGACTTGCATATGGATGACAGCTTCAATGAGTTAATTTAATTTCCGGTGTAGGCAATTCCAGAGACAGCAATGAATGGGAGTACCATGTAACTGCCTCTTGGGTGCCTTACCTTGAACGCTACGTCATTCGATCATCCCCACTTGTGCGGAGTAAAGGTGTTTTACCTCGCACAAAATGATCTAACTCGACAACCAGCTGTGGACGACCGCCAAAAAAAAAACAAGAACAAAAAAACGGTACCCTGGTTGTCTAGCTCACGTAGTGAGCGGCATGTTTTACAGTGTCGCTGCCAACCGACGCCAACCCAACCTATATAAAATGGGGGGGGGGGGGGGGGGGGGAGAAAGGATGGGAGGTTAGAGATGACCACTATTCTAGTTCCGCGCGCGATGGCTGTTGGTGAAGACAGCGCGCATACATATTACGGGGGGCCATAGTTAACAGGACCAAATATTGTTAGTAAAAATGGTTCAATATATAGGTTTTTATGTGTACCATAGGTCCTGTTAACTAGGGTCCCCCGTAATAGTTGATTCATATACTATTACGGGAGGCCATAGTTAACAGGACCAAATATTGTTAGTAAAAATGGTTAAACATATAGGCTTTCATGTATACCATAGGTCCTGTTACCTATGGCCCCCCGTAATAGGAGGGCCAAATTAAAGTGCCAAGGCGAGAAGACGTGTGTCGCAAGTACGAAGTTTTGTTCTGTGGGTGGACCAATCAGTAGAGCTTACTGCTTATTCGAGGTTTGATCTCATTGGCTTAGGGCTAGGGTTAGGGCTGGACTGATTGGCTTAGGATCAGGATTAGGGCTGCTCTGATTGGCTTAGGGTTACTTAATGCCAGGGTGAGTTGTATTCGTCTCATACACAAGTGTCTGTCAACCATCTCGAAAGCCTGGTTCGTACGTGGTAAGTGGTGGGCGCCCCCCACGCAGAGCTTCTCACAACTACTCGAGATTTGGTCTGATCGGCCCACAGGGTCAGGACTACAGTAGGGTTGGGTTGCTCTGATTGGCTAGGGCTCAGACTTTAGGGGCTACTGTAGTTCTAGTCGTCTCGTACACAGTGGGGTGTCGACCGTTTCCTCGAAAAAATGGAAAGCAACCCTGAAAAAAAAAAAGTCACTCATCACCACAATCAACACACACCATGTCCCGAAACAGAATGACGTCTAAATTTACACACGAAACACACGAACGATTCCTGTATTGATAAGAGTGCCACTCAAAAGTACGTCATCACAAAACAGGTTCAAATAACCGGAGTCTGGAGGGGAAAGAGAAGACGGAGGAGAAGAGAAGGAGAGGGGCAAAAAAAAGGAAAAAAATAATAAGAAAAAACACGCTTTCGGGAAAAAATCGAAATGACTTTCAAGGGAAATAAATAATTACACCCACTGGACGACCGTTATGGCTGCCTCCTGCATCAGCACTAACAAAGAGGAGCCGAGGACAACAACCGCAGCAAATCAGAGGATAGGCCGGAAGCACTCGTAGGTACAGAAGGGAGTAAGGGAGCGAGGCTCCGTGCCTACTATTAATAGGTCGTCCTTTCGGTTTCGGTTTTTGCGTTTTTTTTTTTTCTCTTTCGAGAAATGTTTTTGCGTGATCCACGCTGAAAAGCTACTGTATGTAGTTCAATAGGCTATTGTAGTCCAATAGTCTACTGTAAGCTGTAGTCAAAATAGGCTGTTGTAGTCCAATAGTCTACTGGAGGTCAATTAGGTTTTACTTTTTCGGGGAATGCCTACGAGTGATCAGCGTTGAAGCTACTGTGGTCCTATAGTCTACTGTAGGCCAATAGGTTTGCTTCTTTCGGGGACTGTTGGTGGGTCATCAACGTTGAAGCTGTTGTAGTCTAATAGGTATTGCAGCCCTATAGTCTACAGTAGGCTGCAGTCCAATAGGCTATTGCAGTCCAACAGTCTACTGTAGGCCAATTGGTTTTCTTCTGTCCGCGAATTTTGTGGGTGATCAACGTCGAAGCTCATGCTACATATGGTCGGATGGAAAACGCAATAATAACGACAATAATAATGGTACTAATACCGAGGGTATACGAAACAAAAAAATCGACACCCCACATTTTTTTTTCGAGTCCCAGACAACGGGGAAGGGGGGGGGGTGCACTCATCATCATGCATGGCCGTAGTCGTATGACCATAGACCCTCGCATCCCGACAACGCCGGGGCGGAGCATGTCGGGTTCTCACCCTTCCAGGCAGACATTGCTTGTACCAAGCGCGATGCGCCGAGAGGTGTTGGGCGAGTCGCACGAAGGGTGAGCTGCATTCTACTACAAGGACCGCTTGTGAGGCGGATTTTATTGCGTATAGATGACTTAGTCAATGAGGAGGGGGGGGGGGCTAGAGTAGATTAGAAACAAACCGGAAAAAAAAAACATGTTTTATTTAATTTTGGACAAAAAATCCCGAACCCGCGACGTATCATACGCGCTCGTGCTTCAGTTAGTTTCCAATTCCAACAGGATGGCGAGTGTGGTTCCTGTTTTTCCTTGTTTTTTGTACCCATGATAAAACGCCTATTATTACGGGGGACCATAGTAAATAGGGACGAAATAATGTTAGTAAAAATTGCGAAATATATATATATATATATAATATATATTGTATGTACCGTATGTCCTATTTAATTTTGCCCCCCATGCTATTAATAGTAGTTTGTAAATTCTGTTGGTACGTGTGCCACATTGCCTGTATATTTTCACCACAAGGAACGACCTTAGGTGAAGGACGGGGAGAGAGGGGTGGTAGATTGATTGCAGCAGGGGCGGGCGGGCAGGCGAGACAAAATCATGCATACATACACACGTGTACTCAAGCACTTGTATGCATTTCATGCGCGTGCGCGTTGCTGTGCAAGCATGGCTCTCGCAATATATACATACATATATATACGGAGAACATATAATATATACATGCTGGAGTCCCTTGGGGAACCCGAGATATCGACCATAAAAACAAAGATGCGTTTGAGTGTTAAAAAAAAAAAAACTCGTATGCCTGTGGAGGAACAGCGTGAAGACTAAACAGAAACATGAAAAAAAAAAAAAAAAAACGGGGTCAAAATCATGTTGCGCACGAGCCGTATCAATGAATGGCTTGCCCCTTTTCACTTGTGTAACGCTGATACCAATTTTTGTAAGAGGTGTCATCTCGCTAATCACACAGTTCCCTTTCGCTGGTGATCGTCATTCTCTGATCGCCAACAGTCCCCCCCCCCCCCCGCTCTGCCTCGAAAGGGGATGCGTGGTCAATGGTCAAATGACTAAGGCAAGCAACAAATGAGTATGCCCCCCCCAAAATACTACCAGGTACGGCAAGTTTATTTTTTATTTTTTGTAAAACACTCGGGCGCTGAAAATACACCCTCTTGACAGCGCCCGATTTGCCTCGCTTGACATGCCTCTCAAGACATATTTTGCCCGAAGAGGGTCAAAACGTGCGCCATGTCGTACGTGCCTGGTAACTAACTCTGGCATCAGAAACAACGTGCGATCGAGAGAGTATGCGGGTAGATTGGTTGGGTTGATTGGAGTGTGCGTCGATGGGTGGATGGGTGGGTGTAGCTATGGATTGGCGTGTGGGTAGGCTTTGCCGTGGTGGGTGTATCGATGGATAGACGGGTAGACGGATGAACGGATGGATCGATGCATGGACAAACGTACGGATAGATGGATGTGTGGGTGGGCTGCTGTGGACTGATAAATGGATGGGCTGCTGGGTGGATGGGAGTGAGGGTGGATTGGTGGATGGATGGTCGGGTTCTGTGCGTGGGTGGATGGATGGATGGATGGGTGGATGGATGGATACATGGTATGCATGGATGAATGAACGCATGGATGGATGGATGGATGGATGGATGGATGGATGGATGTGTGGGTGGACTGTTTCTGCCTGGGGAGAAACTGCTAGGAATTGGTTCGATACCGTTTTTGCAGCCCAGCAACAAGGGTGCAGGCGGTAGCAGCAGCACTAGCCTAACGCACACTATTCCCATGTTAGGGCGTACGAGGAAAAATTGATTTGGCTCCCTCGTAGGGTCTGTTTCCTGCATAAAAAGGACCCCAAACCATAGAACCTTCCCAAAAGTTGACCCAACCCAAGAATCATTATTAGGTTAGAAGTGGCATTTGGGCCACTTTTTTTGCCAACTATTCTTGGGTAGGGCTAACTCTTTTTAGTATTGTTCCATGGGCTGGCTTCATTCTTATATAGGAAACAGACAACAAGCTAATTGGTTCCAATTAGAACTCTTCGCGAACACCCTATTGATAATAACTACTTGGTTTGCATGGTACGCGCGCGGGGGGGGGGGGGGGGGGGGGCGCTCATTCGTTTCTTGTCTTAGTCATTTGACCATTGACGTGGAGGATATTCAGAAACAAACCAGGGAATACTAGAAAACGGCGCGAAAAAGCACGCACGTGCCCCCTCCCTCCCTCCATCCTTCCCTTCCTTTCTCCCCGTTTCACTCTCTCGTTTTTTTTTGTTTTTTTTTTCTTTCAATCTTGTTCCGCCCTCCAATAGACCGAGCGTACACCATTGTTACCACACATCGGACACATCACGCATCTACTCCCAAGATAATCTACCATAGAGCCTAACCCGCCTCATTGAGACGCGATGCTCTGTAGGACCAATCTGCATAGTACAGATCCAACCCTGGAGAACCGGTTCGCGCAGACTCGACTCATTTATGTGCAGGAGCGGCCTGCACAAAAAACTTTGTGCAGGATACGGGTTTTATGATTGGTCAACGCGGTTCTTTCGGCCGCCCGGCGTTTTTTTTTTTTTTTTTGGGGGGGGGGAATAAAAACGCCACTGCCCCTGCCTACCTCGAGCCCCCCAAAGGGTTGGGGTTAGGGATAGGGTCAGGCCTGGGGTCGGGTTGGTCTGGGCCGACGCACAAAGGTTGATTTAGACTTTGACACTAGCCCAGCGCAGCAAGTAAGTGTGCAGGCCGCTCCCGCACATGACAGCGGGGGACTTTAACTACCACGTACAGCAGATGATACATTTAATCAACCCTACTATTGTGGGGGACCATAGTAAATAGGGCCAAATATTGTTATTACGGGGGGCCATAGTTAACAGGACCAAATATTGTTAGTAAAAATTGTTGAACATATAGGTTTTTATGTATAACATAGGTCCTGTTAACTATGGCCCCCCGTACTAGTGAAAAAAGCGAGTATTTTTTGTGTACCATAGGTCCTATTTACTATGCCCCCCCCCGTAATATTACGGGGGGACCATAGTAAATATGACCTACGGTATACACCAAACCTTACATACTTCCCTATTTTTACTGACAATATTCGGTCCTATTTACTATGGCCCCCCGTAAAATAGGGCAAAAACTGCAGTCCCGTTGACCCTTCTACAAGAACCGCAGTCCCGTTTTGGGGACAAACTATAATATAAATTGATACCGTTAACCCTTTTAGAACCGCGGTCCCGTTCTGGGGACAAAACACTACTAGGTATCTAGAAATGGAGTGGTTTGCCCCTAAAATGGGGACGGCAGCACTCAAAAGGGTTAAGAGGAAAACAAAAAAAAACACTCAAATTCTACCGTAAGCACTTTGTTCCCAAAGCGGGACCGCAGTTTTGCCTCAGAAGGGTTATAGACGACTCTCACGCGGCAACACGCTATATATATACTTCGAAGTATATACATACTCGTAGATCATGCAGACCAGGAATGATATATATAGACATATACCTGGTATAATATATATAGTATATACCAGGTATAATAATATATATATCTATATATATATTCAGTGATGTCGGTTACCGCGGTTGGGATGAATTACTCACGGGTAATTGTCTATTCGGGGGATTTGGAGTTACGCACGGCAGTTACGGCAGCAGACTCGCACGACCCTCTTAATCCCCCGCTGTCTCAGCCACGGCCTGATCCCCAGGAGGAGAAACCCGCCGTCCTCCACGTGTGTGAGCTGCTGCTGCTGGGACTGTTGCGTGCGTGCTGTGCTGTGTTGTGCGTGAGTGCTGTGTGCTGTGACGTGTTCTTCGACAGCGGGCCCCCTAAAGTAGGGGGGGGGGGGTCCATGATTCCGCGGAACCCCCATTAAATTACGGCGGGAAAAAAAAGTTACCGACGGCCCGATGTAGTTACTCACAATTACTGTAGCGCGGTAACCGACATCACTGCTGTATATATTTGCCCTGGAGGGTCTCGATAATTATGTATATAGTATATACATGTACATGTATATATATTTGCCCTGGAGGGTCTCGATAATAAAGTGGGAATCGTTGTCCAGTCCGATGTGCACAGTTTATTTAGTAAGGAGCGTTTATATATACATACCTGGTACCAGATATCTATATTTAACCTGAAGGGTCTCGATCATCAAGTGGCCGACGTGCACAGTGTGTTTATCTAGTATAAGGAGCGTTTTTTTTTTGGTGTGTTCGTTTTCAACAAGCTTTTACAGACGGTGCTTATATTTTTTCCGTCGAGGGTGGTGTTGTGTACGGCATCTGATACTCCCGGTTCCTGTGGTTGTGCCGTGGAGTGCAACCCCGAAAGAGTACCCGGCACCACTTGTCTGCATAATGTTTCCCAGGATTTAGGTTAATGTTCTGCCTGTGGCAGCAGCGGCAATGCATCATATCGGCTTGTAGGCGGACGGCTAGCCTGCCTACCTAGCATGTGAGCAGCAGCAGCAGCAGCGGCAGTAGCAGCAGCACCAGCAGTGGCACTACGAGCACAAGCCCAGCGGGTGGGATAGCAACAGCAGCATCAGCGGTGTCACTACGTAAACATTTAGCGCATGCAACCAAAGTATGCAGGTTCAGCAGTAAGTACAACAACAATATTTTGTACAATGGAACAAACATGCCTCGTACTGGTATGCATGAATGCATGCGCAACAGAGCAGGCGCTGCCTACAGAACGCCGGCAAAAATGCTCATTCGCTGGCTCCCCTGCAATCGGTTCGCGTGGGGTTACTTTTTTTCTTTGTTGTTCGATCGTTTCGTTTGTGTGTCTGTTGACTTCACACTGAAACGTTCTTTCCACCCAACAACCGCATCTGTACACCCAGTGTCCCAATCCCCGTTCCTTAATTCTGGAGAGACAAATTCTGTGGGGGTCAGACTCCTTTTGGAGACGACAGAACAAAAAACAAAACAAAAAATAATAATCGCGCAAATTGATCGAGGTAAACCGAGTGAAATGCCAACCTGCCGCGTACGAGAACACAACAAAAACAAGCCACAGATCAGAACAAGAAAGAACAACCCAGACAACCGAACGAAAAAATCCGTGCCAGCGTACATATTGTAGGCATCCTACTCCCCCGAGCACGGTCGTAACATCTCTCGAAGCCATCGTTCTTCTCTCTTTCAACGGACACACCCCGCTTGCGCGTTAGGTCTTTTCCAATCCAAACGGAGGAATAAGGCCATTGAATGCTTGACATATTGCTGTAGTTAGTAGAGCCGCATTTTTCGCAATATCTTCAACTCAGCATGGTGGACACAGAAAAAAAAACGAGAAGAAAAAACAACAACTTGGAATCAACTTTCGGTTGTTATCTTGATAAAGCACAATATATACGTACACAAAAAGGGTTTTACTTTCGCACACAGCGGGCAGGTATTCGCTCCAGGAATTCGAAGGGGCTCCGTACGGTTTTCGATGCAGCTGAAAGTACGACTTCCTCGCTCGCGTCTTCGGCGTGCGCTTCAGCGTTAGGGGTAGGTAAAAAAACTGCACTCAAGCAGCAGCAGCAGCAGCAGCAGCAGAAGCAGGGCTTTCCCTCGAGCCAAGACTGCTCTTCAACGCTCGTGATATATGTAGGCCTTCGTGCGGGAGGCATTACGATGTTATCCGCCCAAAGTACGCAGCTCGGGCCGCGTGCCATGACCGAGGAAACAATCAATCATACCAGGGAAAAAAAAAAAACGGCACCAACCAGGTAATCGCCTCTCCTCTCCCTGCAGGCTGAGCAAGAGAGCAGTCGCGAGACGATCGTGTCAGGTCTCTGGGGCCGCAGAGCTCCACCGGGCGGGTCGCCATCATCGTGTGAGCGCTTTTAACTACCAGCCGGCTGGACCTCCAGTCGGGAAGGGCGTTGGATTAATTTACGGCCTGTCTGTATGCCGGGTTGTGCTGTGCTGTGCTGTGTGGTTTTTGTTGTGCTGCGTGTGCTCGACATAATGGTGGGGGATATATTGTGATCGATCATTTTCAACCCCCCACGACGAGAGGCTGTCGGTTGAATCACGCGCGGTGGATGCCCCTCGATGCCGCCGGCACGGCTGCTGCTGCTGCTGCTGCTGCTGCTGCTGCTGTAGGGGTAATGGTTGCGAGTTCATACTACACCGAGAAGCGGGTTGTACTTGGGTTGGGGGCTTGGATTGCATGTATGCGCGGCGGTGTTATAAATGCGCTCCTCCTGTTGCAGAGCTGTGCTGTGCGCTGTGCGTTCTTGCTTGGCCCGGACGTACGTGCCGCAATATGGAAATAAAATGCTCAGAAGCTTACCTTCCAAATAGTACTATATGCACTTGGTCGGAAAAGTGCCTACTGTGAGAAAGTACTTTTTTTCAAGAAAAACCATAGATCACGCTGGGCGTTATGTCTAACATATGATACGTACCTGGTACAAATTTTGGCATCGTGTGAGACCCTATAGGTGTTTTTTCCTGCGATCTTCCTTCCCTAACTAAGTACATATTCGCAGCCTTAAATGTGTCAGATGTGCCTGGGTTGATGGCGCGTCAAGTGTTTTTTTAAGGACCGTAATAATCGGAGAGCCAAATTTCCAAATTATTTTTCAAATTTTCCAGGTTTCTTTTTTTCGCATTTAAAAAAAAAATATATATATATTCCCAGTTTTTTCTCAATTTTTTCCCCCATATATATATATATATGTGAAATTTATAATTTCAACTTTCCTGATATTTGACCCTCTGTTGAACATTACAAATCGTGACAGAACGCGTCCGCATCTTGATACGAATTTACAATTTTCCATTTTTTTCCAAATTTTGGAATTTCTGCGGAAAAAAACTCTCCGATGATGATGCTCACACGTTAGCGCTCACTTCCCTGCAATCCTGTCTGTGGTCACAAAAACAGGCTGTAACGAAATGCAATCTCGATGGGAGGAAAACAAGCAAGTGCGAACGAACTATATGGTGCGCACGGCAGCATCATACCAGTCCGTAAGGGAAACGCGGTAGTAGCGAGCTATGGTATGCCATCCCGCATTATTTGCAGCAAAATAACACACCAGGAATAAATCCATGGTATGATATTATACACACAATCCATGGTATTATACGTACACCCGAAAAAAAAAGGAAGGGGGGAAAAAGGGAAGCACGGAGAGGGAACAGAAAGAAGAACTGAAAGGAAAAAACTGGAGATATTACCGGCTCGAATCTCGAATACCCGGTACCTGGTACGAAATTCACACCGGAAAAAATCCCAACTCGTGGCAAGCTGCCTTTGTCGCCGGAGTTCAGAAAGGACTTTGCGGCGTGTGCGGGTAAGGACTGAGTTCAGGTGATAAAGTTTGGGTGAGACAGTTTCTGCTCCGGACCAGCGATCAACAAAACAGAGGCAATCTGAAAGGTATGGGCGGGACCACAGGCCGGCGCAGGAGGCCTCATCCAATCCAATACTTTCATTAAATGATCCACGGTAGAGAGCCAGAATACTACAGGAAAAAAAACCCAACTCGTGGCAACCTCGGAAAAATATTTTGATTATTTTCCAATTATATACACACACACTCCTTGAAGGAGCTCCCTTGAAGTCTGCAGGTTCAGATTTTGTCTCCCTCGTACCACGTATACGGAACGTATATCCCGCGTGAGGCCATAAAAAACCCGTATATAGTACGCGCAACCGGAGTATCAGCACACACAGCTTTTGCACAGATAGATGGAGTTTCGACGAAACCCTCGATCTCATAGGTGTTCTTTTTTTTTGAAAAAAATAATTTTGAAGCCACGAGTGTGGCACTTTTTTCCAGAATTTTGAAATTTCTGGGAAAAAAAAGCTGTGCCCGAAAACACCGGCTCTAATGTGAGTGTGTATATGGCACCAAAAAAAGGGATTGCGGGTCATAGATAGCCCGTATCCGGTACGACTGCATGGCATTGCAGTATAGTGTTCGATATCTTCGCCTGCATCGCGCTGTGTTGTCTCCTGTGTGGTAGTTGCGTGACCACGGAGCTTGTATCTCTCACAAACGACGAAGAACCGGCACGAGGCACTGTGGGTGTGCTGGACGTCGACGGGCCCACATGGGAATAACGGTTTCATGAGCGGAACGCACACACACTTCGGAGTGTCATGTGTTTTACCATATCATATATCATATATCAGGTATATATAAACAAAGCTATAAACTCGTTTGATCTGGTCGGTCGCCGTGATGGCGTTTCGGTAGCCTTTCGCAAGATTGTCAACCCTGATTCGCGAGAGCTTTATACTATTCGCGAGTGGAGGGACTTTTATATAATAATATATACCAGGTATATATATATATATTTCGAAGTATAAACCTACTGCAGCACTTTCAGGGAGTATACCGTAACGCTTGCGAGCAGTAAATAAGCCATTGGTCACCAAAGGTGCGCGCACGCACACAGCAAATCTTGTTGCGTACCAGGTACAAAACTTGCCAGGTTTGTAGACCGCTCTGTCACAACCTACACACCCACCCCGCATGGCGCGCTTTGATCGAAGCATCACACCAAGTTTTGCTGCAGCAACGATGAGTTCATAGGATTTTATTTACCTCTGCTGCGAAAAAGTATTGAGGAAGTTTTCGATCTCGCAGCTGAGTGAGTTCTTCTTTTCTTTTCTTTTTCAACTATTATTACGGGGGACCATAGTTAATAGGACCTATGATATCCATAAAAACCTACATACTTGACCATTTTAACAACAATATTTGGTCCTATTAACTATGGTAATACTGTATAGACCACGTGGGCTACGGCAACCGTAGACTCCCCCGTGGTCTATCAACAGTGCTCAAAACCCTTGTAGAACCGCAGTCCCGTTTTGAGGACAAAAATACTCAAAATTCTAAGCAATTTGTCCCCCAAACGGGACCGCGGTCCTAAAAGGGTCAACCCTAAAAACTACATGGCCAATTCCGTGAAATCGGGTCACCCCGAGGAGCGGAATTTTTTCCTGTGTACAAGTTGACAGTGTGTACGTACAGATGATGATGATGATGATGTTGATCTCACATGAGCCTTCCCTGAAGTCCTGCCTGTGGTCACAAAACAGGCTATATATGAGATAACAACATGCCTCTCTGTGGGAGCAAACAACCATAGTGGAAAATAGAGCGCAAGGCAGCATCACAACAGTCCGTGAGGGAAACGGCACTAACGAGCTGTGGGCTGTGGTGTACCATATCGTATCACGTGTGGCAGCCAAATTAGCACCAGGCACACATCCATGGTATTACATGCACACCCGAAAAAAAGAATTGGAAAAGGAAGAGGGAACAGAAAGAGGAAAGAAAAAAAAGAAATATTATGCTTGCCATCCGACAATGTGCAGCACGAGCTTCAACGTTGATCACTCAAAACTTTCCTATTAAGGGGGACCATACACAGTGAGTAGGACCTCCTTTTAATTACAGTATTTGGTTCTATTCACTATGGTCCCCCGTCATAAAAGAGGAAACTCACGGAAACAACGGAAACCTATGCACAACGTCTGCTTCCCGCTATGCTGTTTTTAGTATCTACGATACTCCATACCAGGTATATACGAGTATACGAGATGGCAGCGTGTGTGTGCGCATTTAGACGCGAGTGCAGCAGTAGTCGAATGAAGAAGCTGCTACGCTCTTCCCGCGGCGCAGATGAGGGTATGCACCGACCGTAGAGGGGGAAGGAGTGCCCGTTCCGTCCAGATCGGAGATACGAAAGGGGGGGGGGAGGTGCTACGCTAGGAAAACCCCTGGTTTTCCATAAAAAAAAACGCCTCCCAAGTACTACAAAATACGATCCCAGCACTTGAACCCAGCCAATGATCGGGCGTTCAGCCTCATTCAAGGTAGTGCCACAACAGAGGGATCTGGACAACAAAAAAGAATGCGAAACAGGTAACTTTATCGTAGGGACGGACAAAAAAAACAAACAAAAATGTGTTGTACTACGTACTGGCGTGGGATGGATGGGTAGACGATGTGGGCGCACGGAGTGCTGGTATGTATTCCCACGTATCATATCATATGCATACAAATGGTACTCGTGAGCTAAAGGCAGATTTTCAAGTGAGAGGTGTTTCAAGCAGAAGGATTGCGCGCACGGGTCGCGTCGGGGTCAAGCTTCGCCGCGGGTCGGGTCGGGCCGGGGTCGGGGAAAACGGTGACCCGACCTTTGGTTTTACCCGACCCGATTCGGTTCGTGAGAGTTCGGAAGACCTCCCCTCCTGACCCGGCCCTACGACCCGTGATATCTCGGAAAATTGCTCACCCGACCCACGGGCTGGGGGTCATGCATGGCGCCCGCGAGGAGCCCTGCTTAATAAACATGGCGATTACAGCATCGGCCTCACGGAGCAGCCTAGGCCATGAACACGGGGGACAGCGGGTGCGATATCCGATATAACTGCGCTGTTGCAAGTAGTTTTGGATATCGACATCGGAATCGAGTTCGATAGGACACCGATAAACAAAACACCTAGCATTGTAGTCGAGAAACATCGTATGCACGATTCCGATATTTGATACCCTGGTAACATCGAAGCATTTTGTTCAGTATGATAGGTTATCTGGACCAGAACACGGGCGATTGCCAGGCGATGGAGCGCAAAACACGTTCGATGTTTCGATATATCGGAACTTCGATACTTCGATATATCGAAAGTTCGATATTTCGACAATAATCGAAAATTCCGATACGATATCCAGCACTAGCGCTGTACGACACGCGCACGGCGCGGGGGCGATTCTACATACCTGGTATGATTTTAGAATTGCAGTCCCGTCTTGGGGGGACAATTCAGTCAAACTCCAAGTATTTTCCCCCCAAAACGGGACTGCGGTACTAAAAGCAGTCTGCGGTACTAAATGCAGTACCAGAAACGAAAAAAAACTGTATATAGGGAGCACGCGGGTTTTTTTTTTTACAAAACCGAAACCGTAGTTGTGTACCTGGTATACTATGAATACTGCTGACTCTTAATAACTACCGTACTGCAATCGTTGTATTTTTGGGTCGTAACTACAGTAGGGTTGGGCTCTGGTTCAGTATGCGCCGATATAAATATTTGGTCCTATTAACTATGGTCCCCCGTAATACTGTGCTGGCAGTGTTACTGTACAGGCGGCACTGCTGTACCGCCAGTAACACAGTACAGGCAGTACTACCGTGCTAGCTAAGGGAGGTATTAGGGTTGCCAGAACTTCGACTCTTTACCTAACAACGCCGCATGACGTCGCGGAAACCCATCAAAACGCACGGCCAAAAGCACGAAGGGCACACAGAACAGAACAGCGAGAGAGGGGAGAGGAGGAAGGGGAGAGGGGCACCGCGAGCGCAACGGACGAAGCCGCTTCGACGACCACCGATGGCTTGGACCCCGTGGACCCTGACGGCGCCCGCGGAGCACAGCCCTTCGCGGTGTCGAGCAACCCTACAAATGCTGCTGCTGCTGCTGCTGCTGATGGGGAGATGGTGTCGGGTCCCGAGCAAGAAGACACTCGGGAGCGGCTGAAGCACGCACACCTGGAAAACGAAGCTCACAGCCCCCCAACGTGGTACAGCGCCCAGGAAACCTCGAGCAACTTTATTATCCCTTTTAGCACCGCAGTCCCGTTTCGGGGACAATAGTATGACGGGGGACCATAGTAAATAGGACCTACGGTGCAGACAAAACCCTATACATTTCGATATTTTTACTAACAATATTTTTGTCCTATTTAATATGGCCCCTCGCAATAGTTACAATTAGAGCGGTTCCCCCCCCAAACGGGACTGCGGTCCAATAAGGGTTGACGTGATCATTCGAGCCTTTTCTTCTCTTCGGGGCTTTGCGGCGAAGAATCCCGAGTAAAAAATACGCAACATGAACCCGCGCTTCGGTCTTGCACACTTCAACACTCTTTTTTGAGAAGAACGTTCTTACAGTATAGAGGTTCACCGCTTCAAAACTTGTTTTTCGAGTAATTTTGTGACAGAACATTCTTACAGTAGGTTCAACACGTCAAACTTTGTTTTCGAGTAAACACAAATTAGGTTCAACCTTGGGAGTAGTTAGTCCGCATACTTATCTGCCATCACACACTTTAGTCCATTTTTTTAAATCACTTTTTGTTAGCCAATTTATGGCCAAACGAAAACCCCTTGGAAACATGGCCCGATCTCAAACGTATTTCTCAGCTCGTAGTAAAGGAAAAATCGCGTAGAAACATACCTTCGGCACGACCAATGCACCTTTCGGGTCCAGTATACTGGCGTCCGACGCAGCTAGTACATAGTGCACTGGCTGGAGCAACCAGGTCCCAGCCCTAGCCAATACATCATATATAGTCTGGTCCGTTTTGCCTTTTTTGCGTTTTGCTATCTGCTTCTGTTTTTGTTTCGTTTTGTTTTTCGCTTCGCTTCGTCTTCATTTTTTAGGTTTTTGTCTGCTATTAAAAGTCTCTTTTTTGCTTCCCTTGGTGTCCGCATTGGTGGAGTGCGTATGCTCGTTTTTCGTTTTTTTCCTCTGTTTTACTACCGAGGTATTTCTTCCACTCCAGAGTTACTGGAGCCTGTCCTGCGACCACGGACTGCATTGTATTGTGAGTTAATGTGAGAACAACAACAACAACAACAATATCCACGAACAAAAATACCTATTACCACCGTAGCAACACAAGGCCGACTTTTTGGAGGACGTTGCAAAATAACTTTAGGCCACGAAATCGTCCCCAGCCGCGAGCGCTCCACTCGAGTCTACCAGGTACCTGGTATATGATGGCCTGTGCTCAAGGTTGCCCCGAGACGAACCCACGATAAGGTTCCGAGACTTACTCAGACTACCTACTACGGCAGTTGTAGACGTTCGCTGTTGCCGGGCCTATTCCGTGCTGGCATTTCGGTGTATTTGCATCGACCCCATGGCTTGTTTTTTTTTTCCCCCCGAAGTCTGTTTCTTCGGGGTACGAGTATGGCAGTGGAATCAGACGCGAGTCAACGAGCGAAGAAACGGCTGAGGTCTTCTGGCGACAAAAAGGAAGGCACGAACCGTTGTGGGCAAAGGAAAGGGGGGGGGGGGGTGTACTCGATAGGAGAGAGATGTGCTCGATCTCATGCATATATAGCCGTAGTCGTAAGACCATAGACCCTCGCATCCCTACAATGCCGGGACGGAGCATGTCGGTTTTCACCGACCAGGCAGGCGGGGGAGGGAGGGGGGGGGGGGAGTCAGCTATGTGACCCCGGACCTGAGTCACGACCAATAGGAGGGAGAGAGAAGAAGAAAAGAGAAAAGTGGGGGACTCGATGTATGAGCGTCCGAGCTGGGAGAACACGGGAGTCAAGAGCGGTTACATTATTTTTTTGTCACGACTTGTGACGCCTGTACTAAATTGCATATGAGCATGACCCCTAAAATCTAGACTGTACACTCTATATGATTATGACGCCTACGCTAAACTCTGCATGATTGTGAAGCCTACGCTAAAGTCTGTATGATACATAATCTGAGATGAGAGCAGCACGAAGATACGAGCGGTATTTGCAACGGGCCTGTCCCGCAGGGGTTTTCAGTCGGCTACTCCACCACTGACTGTACGAGTACCTCCCTCCCTTTCCTCCATGCGTATCGTAATACGTCCCTCCTTTTGCGAAATGTGTACGTGCATCAACTGCAACCTTGTAGCCCGGGTGTTGCGAGAGGGTAGTCTGCGCGTTTAGTGCTTGGATACACAGAGTCATCTATTTTGCCCTTCGAGAGTATCTCTACTCTGCTACAGCATCATTCGTGTTATCAGCTGGTACTTTTTACCACCGGGTACCATTAATATTTGTTTTTTGTTGCTTCTTGTCTTGACTTTTTTTCCTCCTTGTCTCGTTCTTTCTTTTTTTCTCGTGTTGCTTCTCTTTCAATGCCTCTGGTTTGCTGGCGTGTGTACATACGTACTCGTATGCTGTTTCGATTTTTCTCTTCTTCATACCTGGTATATATTAATAGAATGTTTATCTCGTGGCCGTCGTATCCAGTACGATGACATGCCACTGCACTTGTCTACTTCGCAGTCTTCTTCTCACTGCAGAACGATGATGTATCTATCTCTTGTATCGTATTAATAGTTTGGTGACCGCAGCAGACCATCTCTCCAACAGGGTAGGATTGAAGAATCGGCACGGACACTGGTTGTGCTGGATGTCGACGGGTAGAAAGAACGGGGTAATGTGAAGAAAACACACACACCTTGTTGCTCATCGTGCCCAGAGAGTGTGTTCTGTTCCTTTTACGCTCATGTATATGTACATATATATGCTGTGGCACCTGCTTATTTCTTTTGTTTGTTTCATTTTGTCTGCCACATCTCCTTTGGGGCGCACGACACTTACATACTCTTGTTCTTCGATTCGATTCGATTATTACGGGGGACCATAGTTAATAGGACCAAATATTGTTGATAAAAATGGTTAAATATATAGTTTTTTATGTATACCATAGGTCCTATTAACTATGGTCCCCCGTAATAGTCCTTCTTGTTTCTTTCGACTTTTCCCTCTTTCAACGCATGCTAGAATGGGTAGTATATATGTCGTGCGTTTTGTCTCCAGTGCCATACATGTCCATCGGAAAATAAATAAAAAAAATTGGGTTGTCTCTACTCAGCTTCCTGAATAACAAGGTACTCGTATTAATAGTATCTCTGTGTCGCACGCACGTAAGAGACCATATCTCTCTATTAATAGGACTGAAAAATCAGAACGGACACTCTCTGCGATTGAAGAACCGGCACGGACGCTGGTTGTGCTGCACGTCCTCGGGGAAAAAGCGCAGTTTCATGTGAACACACACACACCCGTCGACACCCAGCGTCAGCGCCGATTCTTCAATCTCAAGTATTAACAGAAAGATACAAGCTCTGTGGCCAGAAAACCACGACACAGCAGAGATGCACGATCCTTCTGGTACATTCCAGCAAAGTCGGGATGGCGCTGCATGGTTTAATCTAACTGCTAATCTTTATTTACGGCTGCATTCACGACGTACTACTCTGTCGTACGCACTGTTATTTTTTCGCGGCGTATACAGGAGTTTTGTGGACCCCAGAACTCGACCTCTCCAGAATGACGAATCAGCACGGACACTTGGGTTGCGCCTTTCTTTGCTGTGTTCATCACCGTTCTTTCTACCCGTCGACATCCAGCACACCCACTGCCCATGACCCCAGGGCGAACGGTGGTGTAGTTCTGGGATCAGTTGCATGCAAGCACGAACGACCTTGGTTTTCGATGGAATCGGGCGGAGAAGAGAAAGGTTGTACATGAATACGAAGAAAACAACCGCCACGAACATCTTACCCTCGAACGCAAGACGACAGCGGTACCGCTGCTGTGCAATGTGAAGAACACGCAACACACCCCATTTTCAATCAATTAAAAAACTTACAGCTGCTAACAAGTACTCGCGCTCAGAGAGAAGCCCACTCTAAAGTGTGTGTGTTCTCCACGTTAAGCCTTTTAAAACCGCAGTCCCGTTTTGGGGACAAACCAGTCTAATTTCAAGTGGTCTGTCCCCAAAACGGGACTGCGGTTCTAAAGGGGTTAAACCGTTCTTTCTACCCGTCGACATCCAGCACAACCAGTGTCCGTGCCGATTCTTCAATCCTATTATTAATTATAGAAGAGATGGAAGTTCTGTGGTCACACGGGCAGTCCTACCAGTATATACAATATACGGCAGAAAGAACGGTTTAACCCTTTCAAGACTGCAGTCCCGTTTTGGGGACAAACTACTTGGACTTTGAGTGGTTTGCCCCCAAAACGGGACTGCGGTTCTAAAAGGGTTAACGTGAAGAACACACACACAGTATAAGAACGGTGTAGATATGAAGGAACACACAGATGATGTATGTACCTGTGGTAGCCTTTGGAGCCTGTGCTCAAGGCGTGGCATATCAGTAAGCCGCAAACCTTATCCAATAATTGGGGGTTCTTAATGCTGTCGCGTACGGTGTGTGTGCGCGTGTGTTCTCCACATGAAGCCGTTCTTTTTGCCCGTCGACACGCTGCCGCGTACCGGGCACTACTGCTCTTGCTCATATACTACTGTGATACGAGCCTTGTGCCCACAAAGCTACGGTACGCACGTGCGTACAGAAAGAGGGTTGCGCTAAATGTCGACATCAACCGTTGTCTGGCGGTGGGGGATCAACCAACAAATTCGACATCGACCATTGTCTGGCAGTAGTCCCCTTCGTCTCGTACTAGCCAGGTACACAGCAGCAAGAGGGATTCAACCATAACACCGAATGACTTCACGAACTTTGCTGATGTGGACGGGGTAAAACCATCCTACAGCAGTATTAATGGTAAGACTTTTGAAAGGAAAAATCGATGAATATTTCTTGTCTTGATTGGGTGCGTTGTGTTCTCGTACCCCGTACGCTGGCATTTCACTTGCTTTGACCCGTGAATTTGTGACTCATCTTTTGTTTTTGGTCTTCCTCTGACAGTCTGTAACCGCAGAATTATCAATAGTAGCTCTCAAGGACAAGTAATCAGGACGGACACTGGGTGTGTACTGATGAAGCTGGGTAGAAAGAACGAATCAATGTGAAGACAACAAACAACACACACACAGCACAGCAGTACCCGACATTTTTTTTTTTTTCTTCATCACTTTTACTTTCCAGCCTAGCTCGTAGGAGGTTTTACCCTCAGCGATCTTCTGGACACGCCGTGGTCACAGGTGTCGTCCCTTTTCCCCCCCGGTACGTGCCTTTATTTTTTGTCGCGCTAAGGGTTCATTCAGCATTCCCACTGCTCGTCGATTTTCATCGAATGTAGCTAACGCACGCTCTCGCGCTTTCCGCTAAATCAATTTCTTCATGCAAGAAACAGTCCCTGCGAGCATGTGCACTCGGTGAGACTTGGACCCACGAAATTGATCTTGATAGGCACGCGGACCACCTACCAAGCCACCCGGGACGCCGGTATGTGATAGAAATTTGGGAGTTAAAAAATTCAGGCCGATATTTTCTTGTAACTTGAGAGAACTTCCAGGTAACAATAAATAGGTGCTCAGCGAGTAACGCCGCGCTAAATTCCATACAAGTAGGCTTTAGGAGCCTACCAGGTACTGGTATGCAGTAGTATGCCTAATCAACGTCAACATCACAGGAAGCCGTGAGTCTTACGCCAAGAACTGGAGATTCTTGACTGCTGTCGCGCGCACTGCTGTTGCACCTACCGCCACGGCCACCATGCGCGTGATTCGGGAGGACATCGATGGCCGTCCGAGGTGAAACGCGAGTAGTCGTACGGCACGGGCGGCTACACGACCCTGCCCGTGCCTCCGCCGCGCTCACGCCGCGCTGCTCGTAGACGGCTGAAAACACCGAAGCTACGTATGACATCATTGTTTCGGTCTCCTACCTCGGACAGCCAAAGGGGTTCACCATATGTTTGTTCACCATGTGAACAACATACACAGAAGCCCTACGTACAATTATTAATTCCGGTTCATATACACCAAGAATGATTATTACGGGAGACCATAGTAAATAGGACCAAACATTGTTAGTAAAAATAGCTAAATATATACCTGGTAGGTTTTTGTGCGTATCGTAGGTCCTATTTAATATGGTCCCCCGTAATAGTTATACCATGTACCTGGTATGTAAAGAAACGGTTACAGCAGTAGTAATGCCCTCATGCAGGCCCATATAGTATAAATAGGCCAGAAATCAGCCCAAAAGTACCCACCTTCGGTACGTCGTACCTTAAGAAACTGCTCGTGTCGATTTTCGTTGTCTGTTTCAAACACGCGGTTGAGGATAGGCTTCCCATCGATGCTACATCATTTGTAGTCTTCAGAAATACATTGGAGACGCCTCTTTCCCCCCGTTTTGAGCCTACCAGGTATATATTACTAATAGGGAGCCGCCATCATCGCAGATAATGCAGACTATTCAGTTACATATGGAATATACTGACCGTTTTCATGAAGCATCAACAACATGAAAACAGCGTTCCCTGTACTTCGGGACGTGTGAAGTACACATACATATAAATATAAAAATACACCAGGTGCCAGGTATGAAATATATAGAGCAGTATGTGGTAGTCTGTGTACTTCATATCAACCCGGTCTTTCTATATATACCCCGTTGCCATCCAGCACAACCGCTAGTACAGCAGCACGCCAACTGCTGCTATCAGGCAAGCAGAGCAAAAAAAACAAAAGCAAAAAGTGCCGCTGAACTCAAGCTCTTGACATCAACGCCAGGCATCATACCATATAATACGTGTGTTTAGGTGTTGCGTTTTTTTTTTTTAGCTTGTCGTTGTCGTTGGCTGTGGCGCGCGACTTGTTCCGAATGTCGTTGAGCAGCAGCA
Source organism: Nereocystis luetkeana (assembly GCA_031213475.1). Classification (NCBI taxonomy): domain Eukaryota; class Phaeophyceae; order Laminariales; family Laminariaceae; genus Nereocystis; species Nereocystis luetkeana. The sequence continues at coordinate 9,422,710 of JARUPZ010000004.1, forward strand.
GCAGCAGCAGCAGCAGCAGTTGCGTAGAAACAGCGAAACAAGAACGGGACCAATGGTCAAAAATGTTGCGTCCCTACATAAGTACCTGTGGGTGGGGTGGGTGGGTGGGTTGGTGTTCCCCCTGGCTGGGTAACCGATCGGTCTTTTACCCCTATAGCTCGGTAGGTAATACCTCCACGTGTGACGTCGTCGAGGACACGGGTCCGAATCTCACTTCGAGCGTTTTTGTCATAGAAACGCTTGCGCGCGCGTCCCTAAAAACATATCTCCCTGGTTCCCTAGGTATTGAAACGAAGCGGGTCAGGTCAGCGTACGGCCGTATACGGTACCGATGCCCCAAAGACCCCGCCGTTCGGAGGGGGGGAGAACGTTACAAGGATTATACCCTCGGGTGGGCAATCGATCGATCTTTTACCCCTATAGCTCAGTAGGTCACACCTTCACGCTGGTGGGTGAAGAGATTTGGTGCGTGGGGGGGGGGGGTTGTGGCTCGTTTTCTTTCGCAAGCGAGGGACGCGATATCAACATCAATACTTGTATACAAGCTGTCGCTGTCGGCCCTTCTAGGGTTGCAGTCCCGTTTTGGGGACACACCAGTGGAATTACAAGAATTAATAGCTTGTCCCCAAAACGGGACCGCAACCCTAGAAGGATCAACCCCCTTAGGATCCCCGAGAGAGACCAAAACGACATAATTACCCCTCTCAGGACCGCAGTCCCTTTTGGGGACAAATCACTGAGTGATTTGAATGGTATGTCCCCAAAACGGGACTGCAGTCAAGTCCCAAAAGTGTTAACTTTGCTGTTAACGACCGTCTACGAAAACGAAAAGGGTGTCGCCAAGCAGTAAGGGTATATATACACACACATAGCCGGTCGCCCCGGTGGTTCAAGTGGTTAACCTCGAATTCTACTTGTGTTTTGAGTCTTGGGTTCGAGCCCCAGGTGGGTCGGATATTTGACTTTATTTGCAAAAATAAAAATAAAAAGGATTCAATTGTTGAGAGCGCCTTGCAGCGTGGGTAGGCACAATTCGATGCGAGTCGACGAGGGAAGAAAAGGCTGAAATCTGCTCGCGATAAAAACGAAGGCACGTACCGTAGCGGGAAGGGGGGGTAGAAGAGCCTGCTATGTGACCCCGGATCTGAGTTACGAGTTGGAAGGAGAGAGAGAAAATGTGCGAAGATAATAAATGGGATGAGCAAAAAAAAAAAAAAAAAAAAACAGATATATATATATATATAGGACCATGCTCCTTGCGCCGGTGCCGCACGACTTCTTGCATTGTACATCAGTTAACTCGGAACGGCAACTTGAATCGTCCCTAAATCATGCAGTGTCCGTTGTTCGTTCTGATCCGTCAATTTGCATCGTCGATTTTTTCTTCTGGAAGCCCCAGGAAGGTTGATCCGAACTCACGCGCGCCGCAGAATATTTGTATCTGCATCTGAAGTCAACTTGTGTCCGTGTGGAAGGCGTGTACGTCGTACTATTAATACCACTGCTAAAGTCGCTGCAGTACGGATTTCCTTTAGTTCTTTGATTCTTTCGAGGTACCTTGGTGTGTACACCTGCTATAGAAGGTGTATGTCGTGCCTGTCGTGTCCAGTACGGTGAGATGGCATCGGATTGCCTGCTCTGCTTAGTAAGTACCTATCGTTATGTACCTGGTAGTATCTCTCTAGGATTGAAGATTCGGCACGGACACTGGTTGTGCTGAGGGTGTGTCTTAACCCCCCCGGAGAGCATTGGAACGAGCGGAACGGAACGAGGCTGTTCGTGGTCAATCGTTCCGTTCCTATGTAAAATAACGTGTTTGGGTCCATGCAGAATCCTGGGCCCCGCCAGCCGAATCGGCACGAACGGCATCTTTTGCACACGCCATGGCGAATTGTTGTCCACGTCCATCTTCGGCGGTGTCCATCTACATCAAAGAATCTGCTATTTTGTTCCCGTTCGGTGGGGCCGTTCGGTCCTCCCAAACAAGAAAAAGGGGTGCAACACTTCTTCTTCCTCTTCCTAGATATACTGTTTTTCTCGGGCTGCACTGAATCTATTCGCTTCCCACAACCAATCAACACCAATTCATGCGGCAAATAATATTCCATTCGGTTCGTTCCAATGCAGATGCCGGTCGTCCCGGTGGTTCAAGTGGTTAACCTCGAATTCTACGTGTGTTTGAGTCCTGGGTTCGAGCCCCAGGTGGGCCGGACATTTGACTTTATTTGCAAAAATCAAAATCAAAAGTATTCAATTGTTGAGAGCGCCTTGCAGCGTGGGTAGGCACAATTCGATGCGAGTCGACGAGGGAAGAAAAGGCTGAAATCTTCTCGCGATAAAAATGAAGGCACGTACCGTAGCGGGAAGGGGGGGTAGAAGAGCCTGCTATGTGACCCCGGATCTGAGTTACGAGTTGGAAGGAGAGAGAGAAGATGTGCGAAGATAATAGATGGAATGAGCAAAAAAAAAAAAAATGCTCTCTGGGGGGGGTCAAGACACACCCTGAATGCATGTCGACGGGTAGAAAGAACGGCTTAGTCTGAAGACCACACACACATCGGGGATGGGATGCTTTTTCAGTCACGTGTGAGCTCGAAAGGAGTCTTATCTCTATTTTATTTGGGCGCCGTCGAAGAGGATAACTCGTGAAAGCCCGGTCGAAAGACAGACAGGAGTCAGAGAGGGGATGGAGATTTCCCTCCCCACGAATGACGGAAGAGGGTGCAGTTCGATACTCTGTACTGCTACTATTACGGGGGTCCATAGTTAATAGGACCAAATATTGTTAGTAAAAATGGTTAAATATATAGGTTTTTATGTATACCATAGGTCCTGTTAACTATAGTCCACCGTAATAATATTAATATATATTCTTGTGCTGTTTCCTCTGGAAAATTCGAGAAAATTCGAGTGAAATCACGATAGACAAGAAGAGAGAGGAGATTAGTCGAAGCGCACCAACCCGCCAACCAGCACCCACGACCATCACTAAGCATGTAAATACGTACCAGGTGCTGGTAAACAATTCGATGCGAGTCGACGAGGGAAGAAAAGGCTGAAATCTTCTCGCGATAAAAATGAAGGCACGTACCGTAGCGGGAAGGGGGGAGAAGAGCCTGCTATGTGACCCCGGATCTGAGTTACGAGTTGGAAGGAGAGAGAGAAGAAGATGTGCGAAGATAATGAATGGGATGGAAAAAAAAAAAAAAAAAAAAAAAAAAAAAAAATCAGGTACACACACCAGGCAACTCGTATATCGGAGGATTCCAGGGGTATTCCGAACCAAAATATGGCTTGCGAAGTCAGGGGGGTACTCGGTCCCAAACCATGAGAAAAAATAACGTTGAATATTTATCTAGAAAAGTTCCTTATGTTTGGGAACAGAGCGGTACCTGGTACCTGGTATGGCTTTGGGTCCATCGCGGGTTGTAGAGCACAGCAGTAGTACTTGCTATTACGGGGGACCATAGTAAGTTGGACCAAATATTGTAAGTAAAAGTAAGTAAATATATACCAGGTACCTGGTAGGTTTTTGGGTGTGTACCGTAGGTCCTATTTACTATGGCCCCCCGCAATATTAGCCAGCCGCTGAAGCTGCAGGGAATAATATACCTGGTACGAAAGAAGGAGGGACTACTTCCGATTTTTCTTTTTAACCTCATTTTAACTTTCCAGCCTAGCTCGTGGGAGGTTTTACCCTCGGCGATCTTCTGGACAAGCCGCGGTCACAGGTGTCGTCCCTTCTCCCCCCCCCGGTACGTGCGTTTATCCTTCGTCGCGCACAGGGTTCAGCATTCCCAACACTGCTCGTCGATTTTCATCGAATGTAGCTAACTCATAAAATACCAGCATTCAGTAGTATACCTGGTACCAGGTATGGCATGACTTTATTAACCCTCCGTAGGACTGCAGTCCCGTTTCAGGGACAAATTACTTGGAATTTGACTGGTTTGTCCCCCAAACGGGACTGCGGTTTTCAAAAGGGGTCAAGAATGTACCGTAAACACGCAAAGATAAACACATATTTTAGCAAATGCATCCCCCATGGACGAATTTCCGACCTGATTTTCTCGACAGCTGGGCAAAAAGGGGGAGAAAAACGCGAGCGACCCGCCTTCGGAATAATCTCGACGGCAAATTTCCGAAGCTACCTTTTTCGTCGTGTGTCCCTCTGCTGCTGGAAGTTTCCCAGAGAAGCGTCTTGAAATTTCCAGATTCATCCCTGAGAGTGCATGTTATCTTGTTGGGTGTTGTGTGTTCTACATCACCAGTAGTCAAGAGCAGGGTTCACGTTATATGGTAGTGATTCTCCCTAAGGTCGCAAGTTCGGCACTCTGATTGGCTAAGGGTGTATGTATCACATGCGGCTCGATCAACCGATTTAGAGTTTAGAGTCTTTCGCAGACACAGCATCCCGAGCCGGCCGAACCGAACTTGTGACGTCTTCGTCTTTCCAAGTACATCATCCAAGTCGGCTGAGTCAATCTGATAGAGTCTTACCAAGCACAGCAGCCAAGCACTGACTACTGGCGCAGGGTAAGGGTTCGGGTCGGAGGGTCGACTTTAGGCGCCAAGCACAAAAAACTCCATAAAAGATTCACTGCGGTCAAGGTGTGACCACCCCTCCCTATTAATAGTACATAACCTTGTTAGGACCGCAGTCCCGTTTTGAGGACAAACACTTGGAATTAGACGGGTTTGTCCCCAAAACAGGACTGCAGTACTACTACCATTACTACCAGTACTACTACTACTATTACTGTTACTACTGCTGCTGTTACTACTGCTGCTGTTACTACTACTACTACTATTAATACTACTACTACTACTACTACTACTACTACTACTACTACTACTACTACTACTACTACTACTACTACTAATGGGGACAAGCAAGGTATATACGGTAAACGCACGGTACGATTCGTAGGCCAGCAGACAATGCATGGAGACGGCCTGATGACCGAGAGGCACGGGGGAAAAAAAAGAACAAAATACTATAAAAAATACTATTATTAGATAATACAATCGTTTGCCTGTCTGTGTGCGGACCGCAATGTTCATCCTCGTCGTCATTTGTTGTGTAATAATGTTCATCCTCGTCGTTGTCGTCATCACGCCAAACGAACATACCAACCGCCGTTTGTTGTCAGGTGTCACATCCGTTCTTGTCTACTGCTGTATCAGGTATCAGGTATCATACCTGGCACACGGCGGTATCAGGTAATCATCTGCTTCAAGGTAATGGTACGAACACACGAATGTATTTCGTAATCGGAAACACGCACGTAGAAAACAGGCAGCCCTGAAGACAAAAAATGATGGCATGTCGGCAGGCAGCAGCAGCAGCAGCAGCAGCAGCAGCAGCAGTATTAGCAGCAGCAGTATTAGCAGCAGCAGCAGTAGCAGCAGCAATGCGTGACCCTCTTCTTGCGCGCCGTCCGTGTACGTACATGCTTTCATCCGTTTTCCTGCTTCAGCCTCGCAACAAAATGCTACCAGTATACCGGTATCAGAGTCTGCCCCCCCCCTCGTGTCTGTAGTAGGAGTTAGGAGTAGGAACGATGCTCCGACTCGAAATGGGAGTGTGTCAAGTGTTACCTACTCAGCAATAGGGGCAAAAGGGGTAAAGATCGATCGATTACCCAGCCCAGGGCAATCCTTAGAACGCTTTTCCCCCCCTCTGAACGGCGGGATCTTTGGGGCGTCAGAACCGTATACGTCGGTACGCTGACCTGCCCGCTTCGTTTAAATACCTGGGGAACCAGGGAGATGTGTGTTTTTAGGGATACGCGCGCAAGCGTTTCTATGAAAGAAACGTTCCAAGTGAGGTTCGAACCCGTGACCTGGACGACGTCAAATGTGAAGGTGTTACCTACTGAGCTATAGGGGTAAGAGACCGATCGACTACATAGCCCAGGGCAATCCTTATAACATGCGTGGGCAATGGTCGAATTACCAAAGAAAGCAAAAAATGAGTTCGGTCCGCCCCCCCCCCCTGTTATTAATAGCAGCTATAACGGGGGACCATAGTTAATAGGACCTATGGTATACATAAAACCCTATATATTCAAACCTTTTTACCAACAATATTTGTTCCTATTAACTATGGTCCCCTGTAATAACTGCAGCGAACCGCAACGCACAAACAAAACGCATAAGATCACCCACCAGGTACACTTTTTTACATTTTTATTCATTTACCGATCGATTGATTGATTCATTCGCCCTGTGCGCCAATGAAACAAGCGGGCAAGCACGCAACACAACGAGCGGCAGACGGATGTCCCGCCACCACTGCTGTCGCTACCGCCGCTACGGCCACCGTGGTTCTAAAAAAACAAGCAGCACCTCACACAGACAGAAACACAGACAAGAGAGCGGGGCGAGCGCCGTCGTCGCCATCCCACCGTCCGCAACGACCACCATCCTCGCATGCCGCCACTGTCGGCGCTGGCGTGGCCCCTGCCGCCCCCGTTCGAAAACAAAACACACAAACGAACGGGGCAGCGGGCGTCATCGTCTCCACTATATCGAAACCACCACCGCCACCATCGCAATTCGAGAACTTACCTGCGAACACCAAATCCGGAACTTAGAGTAGAAGCAAGCCCAACACCGAGCAAAGCGCGCGCGTGCGTGCCATCCGCATCCGTGCACACATCTTCCCGTTTTTTACCCCGCCCACCCTCGATGGTCTGAAGACTTAGGCACGTCTACAACTAAGTACCGTACCCCCCCCGCCCCCCTTCCCCCCCCCCCCCCGTCTCTCTCTCGTTTGCTTTGAGGACGGAACGCCCGTTTCCTGTACTTAATGCTGTTGCGCCGCAACATATTGGTACATTTACCTGGTACCGAACGAGGGCTGACTTCGTACCGCTCATAGTACTCACCGTACCGTATTTCATGTCAGGCAGTCCTTGACCACGGCTCTGGTACCATATTCCTCCTATCTACCACCAAGTACTGGTTCCTGGCTATCTCTCAAAGGAACACAGGGGGTATCTCCGTGTCTATAAATAGTAGGAATGGATCCTGGGTGATGATGACTATTACGGGGGACCATAGTTAACAGGACCTGTGGTATACATAAAAACCTATATATTCAAGCATTTTGACCAACAATATGTGGTCCTATTTACTATGGTCCCCCGTAATAGGTAGGCTGACGGCGGTGTCATCGGGTACCTGCCGCTGCTACCACTTAAAAGCTGCCGCTGTCCGCGTTATCAAACACGAAACCGTCATTTCTATATCCAGCAACACCCAGTGTCCGTCCTGAATCTCTCTCTCTCTAGAGAGAGAGAGAAACGACAAAACTTTGTGGTCACAAACCACGGAAGTCCTAGGTTAGTGGTTTGACGTAAACGGCAGTAGTACGCATGCAGACGAGACGCTCGCCCGTCACGAAAATTGCAGTTCCTATCGGAGAGAACAATGGAGGCAATACTCAATGTCTATGCTGCATGCGCGCGTGTTAGGGGTGGGGTGGGGGGGTTCTCGCTTGGCCCTTCGCCGCTACTTACAGCTTAAGAAGCAGGAAATCAGGCAGCGAGGCAAGAAGCAATACCCCCCCCCCCCCCACCCCCTTCCAAACCGGGCACGATTTTCGTATTCGGATCTCAAATCAACATCATCTTCGTATCGTGCTAATTAAGGCGGATTGCTCGATTATTTGTTTCGCGTTCCGATGGTCATACAGACGACTACGGCCCTGCAAGACAGCGAGTACATACCGCCTCCCTCCCTCCCGCTCCCTGCATGCTCGTAATTTACGATACTTCCGAAAGAAAAAGAGCATCGTACCTAAATACGAGTGTGGATGATGCACACTGCTGTAGCTTTTTTTTTTCCAGCTTCAGCAACAGGTAGATAACCTGTGTGCTACTGCGGTTGTATGCTACCTGGTACAGCAGCAGTGCTCTTCTTGTATTTTTAATACTACAATATTACAATTATTAATAGTCGTAGAGATGGACTGACATCTGTCTGTATATACGACGGCAGAGATACTTTGTCAACGCACTACACAGCAGTAGAGCGTGCGTTAAAGTTGAACGGAAACAAAGCCTACGACTTCCGACGAGCACGCCGGTCTCGGAACTCGGAAGGAAGCGGAATGCACTTTTTGTTTGTTTGCAACCATGCGGGTGCAACGAACAGCCGGTATATATTTTACCTACCCGTGGTATAACAGTACGACCGAGGTGTGAGCGGCCTTCTAAAAACACCCTTTTAGGACTGCGGTCTCGTTTTGGGGACAATTGGGGACATATTACTGGGAATCTGAGAGCCTTGCCCCCAGAACGGGACTGGAGTTCTAAAGGGGTTAATATCGTCGTATTCTTAGACTAAAGTCGTTTGAAATCGCAACCACTCTACGCCTGCCCCCCTGCCTCCTGTTCCTAGAATACCGTTTAGTACGTGTGGTAATCACCTACGGTCTACTATTGATACTCATAAAACATTGCAAGATCATTGACTCATTTACCCACACCCATCCATCCTTGCAGAAAAATATAGACTACTCGTACAGGTAAAAGCTAAATCGTAGGCGCTGCATCCGTAAAACAATGGTGGCAAGCGACGCTACAACCGTAACAGCACACTGCTTTCGGCAGCACGCTGATGTTGCTGTCGCAGAAATCCCAGCCGTAACAGCAACAAGCAGCAGCAGCCGCAGCGGTCTCAACTCAGCCAGCACCTTCGTTTTTGTTTCTGACGGGTGGTTTGTTTTTCGGGATCTCGCATAGATCTGCCCGTTCCAGCCCGCTCAGGCGAACTTCCTAATGGATAAAATGCCCGAACAGCAAATAGAGCCTATATCCAAGAACGACAACCAGCTGGCACACCAACCAAGCACGCCTCTGGTTGGGGCTAGGGTCAGAGTTCCATGTTGGGGTGGTGATGTCCGCCGCTAGCCGAAGCCGAAAATAATCTCACCGTCGGGAAAAAAAAATCCCAAACGATTTCGTGACATTACCTCTCGTATTTAGGGGGAGTGGGAGTCCTGCCGACGACGACACTGTAGGGAAAGTAGACTACGTACGCGACAATGCCGCACAACAGAAAGCTACCACGATTTTTAGATTCAAAATAAAACTCGATTTCCGTAACAACACCTCATCATGACGTAGAACGACATCAACATATTCGGGCACGTCTGAGGAAGTTAGCCTGACTCGCCAGGTCGGCGGGTATGTCGCAATGGGTTGGGCCAGGCCGGGCCGGGCCGGGTTGGGTTGGGTCGGGCCGGGCCGGGCGGGGGGGCGTACTACTGCCGTATATACCAAGTGCCCGAGTGCCAGGTGATAATATTGCAAAATGCTGTTGGTCAGCTAATCATGTACTACTCTGTCCCAAAACATAAGTAACGTGCTTGTACTCATTTTGGTATATTTATAGACCGAACGGTCCTTACATTCGGTTCATGGTTTGTTATTGTATTGTACAGACGAGGGGGGAGCAACTGCTGACTCTAAAAACAGCCGCACGAGGTACACTCAGGTACACTGCTGCTGCCATACGATACAGGTGACAGCAATAGGAACGCACTGTCGTACAGCAGTAGTACTATTAATATTAATACTGTAGTTACACATGTTTCGTTGGCGTCCTGTCTTCTGGTATTAATACAAGTATGGTACAAGGTAATTACTCGTGACAATAATACCTGGTACGAGTGAAAGCAGCAGCAGCAGCAGCAGCGTTGCCGCGGGGGCTACAATCCGCCATAGGAATGATACTATCCACTGCTGGTGTACCCGTATATATATACCAAGTACACACAATACATGTGCTGTAGATCAGATACATAACATGATGTGTGATAAACAGCGCGCCGCTGCTGCGTGTTCGAGGTGTTGCTGCTACTGCCGTGTGACATATGATGTGTACTGCTACATTGCTTACTGCTGCGAGTGCTGCTGCTGAGATTCAGACTGCTCATGCTATTTATTTACACGTCTACGTATATACACCTCCATAGATCTACCCGTGCCACGCCTCGGGACGGCGCTTGTGCTTGCATATGCGGAATAAAACAGAAGGCATTTCATTACTGATGCAATGCACATCAACATCGAACCACACGCCCCCCCGGCCTCCCCCAGACTGAAACATTTTGTGGTCCACGATGATGACACCGCGGGTACTATTATTATTAGTAACTGCTGTTGTGTACAACAACAGAAGAAGCAGTCTTCTGCAACGTATTTCCCGTTTCCACACTATTTGTCATACAACAAAAATACTACCGGTACGTATCAAACATGTACGAATATATAAGGACCGTTTGTATGAGATGTAAATCAAACTATGATACTTATATTTTCGGACAGAGCGGTACGAGGTACAATTGACTACCAGGGTATTATTTAATTCACGTATAAATGTAAAATGCTGCTGTGGTGTGGTGTGGTGTGTGGGCTGTGGGCAAACTAATCTTGCCTTTGATGAGAATGAAGTTGATTATTTCCATCACACCTACTACTAAAGTAACTGCTGTACCTGGTATGTATAATACGAATACTATTTCCAGTCTAAAATCAAGTCACTTATCCATCAATCACTCAATCACTCATCACATCACCAAGCAACGTCTCCATTCTGTCGACTTGTGCTTTCTGTTCCTGTATGCACGAGTGGTACGCGCATCACGTAGCAAGCAGGCATATCAAACCAAAGCGTACGAGTACGAGAAGTATCGTGTACGAGTACGAGCACGCTCGTCTCTGACTCGTACTGCTGTGCGGAACGAAAGAAGAAGTACCCCGAGTGTACTTGAAGAGTAGTCTCTCTACCTCCCGCTCTGCAGTCTATCCACAAGTGTTTCTCTGTATTTCTCTGCCTACAACAGGATATACATACCAGGCATCTCTGTTGCCACATACTACTGTACTGCCCACCTTCAAAGCATCCGTCGCACGCGCAGACTCCAGATACCGAGCCATGACGTCGGGATCTCGCGCGAGGTGACCCCTCGTGTGCCTCGCCGTGACTGTCAAGTCCATGTCGAACACAACAAACGAAATGCTGTGCCTTTGGAGGTGCTGCCTCAGCTCAGCAAGCGCCGGATCCACGGCGCACTCCTGCTCTACCTCTGCAGAGGGACCCCCAGCAGTCGCTCCCGCGGGAGTCTTCTCGTAGGCGAGCGGCACGCCGCACGAGGCCAGGTGTTGGTGGAGCCCAGGAAGAGGCAAGCAGCTGTAGCTGGCTTCAAAGTGGGTCATGCTTTGCTCCTCCTCGCTCGCGCCGAGCGGGGCAGGCTATGCGTGTCTTGTGAAAATCTTATTCCAATAGAAAAAAACGAGAAACTCCGCCGCCAACTCCTGTTTTTATACTACCCAGAGAGGGGGTAGGTACGTAGCAGTAGTACTAATAGTCCAGCAGCAGCAACGCAGCAGCGCTTTCGCCGACCAGGGACTACTATATACCGGATGGTCCACGCACGGCTTCACGCACAGCAAGCAGCAGAGACTCTCCGAGGAAGAAAGTCCAGAAGTACAGAGGGGTGATGCTGTAGAGAGTTTCTGCCTCGCGCTCGTTCGTTCCCACGAGGATCGGGTGATTTACTGGCTTCTTGTTGAGTGGGTTGGTGGGGTGGGTGGGGGTGGGTGACAAGTACACAGACACACAGATCACGACTCTCGAGTTTGCTGCCACTTCTTGGGTGACTGGCCAAAAAAAAAAAAGGTTTTTGTAGTTTTGTGTTAAGAAAAACAGATCAATAAATAATTTTGACAAAAAAAAATATGCGTCATATCTCATCGTCGGAAAGATCGCTCGTACATGTACAGTATCGATACATACCAGGGAGCAGGTACTGCTATGATTGATACGTAGCAAGCGCGCGCCGCGCGACGGATGTGGTCCACGGGAATTCGCGAAAGTATCACTCTTTCAACCTTGCCTCTTTTGACAACTTTTTCCTTTTCTACAATACTACTGACAATAATCCGGCGTTTTCGATTCATTCGTTGTTCCGACCCCTCTAGATCCGCCACACCACCTGTGGAACCCTGCAGAAGAATGTTGGCTGCACGAACGATACGAACACGAAGCGCGAATTCAATGCACACCTTTGCCGACATCTATCGAAATCAAGTAAATCTACCTGCTATGCTGTGTGTGTTCCGAGACTCTTTTTCCTCGTCCCGGCCTCCCCCCGGCCTGGATATTCGATGATCGGTCCATCGGAGGCTCCCATTGGTCAGTTCAAAATATCTGATGCCATGGTCAATCAAGATGCACCCTGGGTGCAAGGCGCAACAGCAAGTCGCATGTTGCGACATGCCATGGGTGCGTTGCGTTCAAAAAATAAATGTTTCGGGCGTCGTCATTATCATTATAAAAAAAAAAAAAGTAAAAGTGGGGTATCCAGTATCCAGCCAGCAGGTCAGCAGCAGCAGGCCAGTCATCAGCAGCAGCTACAGTCAGAAGTGTGGATTTGGGACGATGGCGATGAAGGACGTGGGCTGGCCGCCAGGGGGGAAGGCCACAACAAGCAGCAGGAGCAGTATGAGGCATCATAGCCGCCACAGACCACGAGCACAGCAGGCAGCAAGCAGCGGCAGCTAGATGTATGTATATGCGCCCGGGGACTGTCTGCTGTATGTATGTGTGTACAAGTACAAGCAACAAACAGCGTGCACGTGACAAATTCTGTCGATTGGCGCACTACCCCCCAAGATTACTTGCTTTTTCTTGCGAGGAAAGATGAACGGTCTTCTTGCTGTTCTTGACGCTCGTTGTTCTCCATGTTCTTCTTGAAATCTGTCTGATTTTCGACAAGAAAACAGGAAAAAAAAACGTTTACCGACGCAACAACGACAACCACAACAACAACAACAACAACAACAACAAGCAGGCTGCGTGGATACTGCTGCTCTTCTTCGTTGCCATCTCATCATCAGCACCCTCGCCATAATGGTATCTGTGTGGGGCAACGTCGTGTATTATACAGAGGCTCGAATACGTGACCCGCTGTCGCTTTATTCTCGTCGGGGATTTTATAAAACTAAAGTCTCGAGCGCAGCGTCCGATTTTGTTCTGACGACCTTGCCGCGGAAAACCTGTGTGGACACGAGAAGAACCAGGAAGACACCGGAAACGGGAAACCTGTGCAACGGCAACGCACCCAGACCATCAACGGCAAGCGGGAATCGCATTCATTATTTGTTGGGCGGCGCCGAACTCACACACACACAACAGGCACGTACGTACTGACTGCGCGTACGTACGTACGTACAGCAAGCAAGCGTCAGTGTATGATACCTGGTACCAATTATTCTGTGCGTCCAGCACAACATCTCATCTATAATACTGATTGCTCTCTACTCGTAGATCCAAAAGCTTTTTTTTACCGGTACGTACGTAGATTTAACTACCTGTCTGATGACATTATTTATCCAACGGGCACATACAATGATCTGTACAAGCCGAAGCATGACGAAAAGGGTGTACGTACCTGTTTGGCACCCATACGTATGATATAAGCCACCGCATTACGCGTTCTTTCTTCATATATATTGCGGTACGTATACATACCAGGTAAACATCACCAGCAGTATTTATTATTATTAGCTGGTAAATAGCATGCGAGAGGGAGTCCGAGGTCATCCACAGGCGTTGCACATACTGGTATATATATATACATACACACATGCACACACTAGGATTTCAATTCCTCTTCGTCCTGGGTGGCTGTGTCATCCGCCCCCCCGGCCAAGGGTCAGGCGGGCGGTGTGCAGAGGGGGGTTTATAATAATGGGGATGCGGATGCGGCCTCTCGCGCCCACAACCACACACTCTCCTTCTACAAATCACTCGTCGCGTACGTTCTGACTTATTTTTTTGTGTGATGGGGGGTGCTAATACATCTGATGCAGTACACAGAGCATGGATAGAAACACACTGTTTGTGGATATTTTCCGTGATATAACCCGCCATCATCATCGTAGTCACATCGCTTTGGACTTTTCGTTCCACGCCCTACCCGTTTGTGCCACCCACAGACAAGCCCGACGAGAGAGAGAGCGTTCTTTGCTCTTTATACTGACTGCGCTGTGGCTAGCTAGAGCCTAGGCTGCTAGATACAGCACTTCACATTTTGTCTGTGTCATTTACCCACCACCCCACCCCCACCACCCCAACCACCACCACCGTCATCGTGTCGTTGTCGTCCCCGCATCGCCCATATCTATATTCTATCTTGCAATCACTTGTTGTGCGAAATATGCCCCCCATCCCACAAGCATGTATGTGCACGTATGCTTCACCTCCCGCGCTATCACAATTATCTTCCGCACATTTGAAAAACATTTTTTTCGCATGCTGTGGGAAGGCAAAGCAACAACTACAGAAGGAGGGCTTTGCTCAGCCTCTCCCACTCACCCTCGAGGGAAGGAGCACACTCCTAACTCACTGCTGTATCGGAGCCGTTCGTTGTTGGTGGCCGGACACTTCTACCTACTGTTAACACTCACCAGATACCTAGTATACCTGGTAGGATCTTTTGCAACAAACAAATGGCATCTATCTTATATAACGCATGCTAAAGATACCTTGAACTGCGTGCCCTTGCCCCCTCCCCCCACCCCTCTCCTCCTCGTTCCCCTCTGCACCGTCCAACTTCGCCCCTTCCACCCCTCGCAGTTTATCGCCGCGATGCTCCCCATCCGCTTACTACCATCAATCAATGCTGCCTGATCATAGTCTATTGTTTGCGGGCGCCACCTGTTGGTGATGATGCTGATGCTCCCCTCTCACCACGCTACCCCCCTTCCCGTTATGGATGACATGAGTACGTACGCCCTCGTGATGCCGCGCCAAAATGCGCCCCCCGTTCCCTCCAAACGTGTTTTTCTCCAACTGCCCCACATCCCCCCATCGACTGATATGTACCGGTACGATGTACTATTGCATCAACACATCAGAGGGTGGTTGGTGGATACCGATGATGTGACCCCCCCCCCCCTCTTCCCCCCTGCTGTTGATAGTGCTTACTGCCTTGATTGCGTAGTTGGCGTGTCGTACACATGCATGGGCACGAGCACTTACGAGTCGACCGGTACAGTAACAGTATCATTAGTGACGTTAGTGGCACTCATGCGGTACTGGCAGACTGAGGGAGTCATCACAGCTTCGCAGTAGTAGTAGGTATTTGGTGCCCGCAGTTTCCCTAATAAATGTTGATCAATTTTCTGGCAAGGGAAACTCTGATTATTGGTGGGAAATCCCTGCATGACTGGAGGACAGAATCGTAACGATATACTACACCACGTACCTACGGTATAGTCAAGGTATAGTCGCACTATAATACTGTGAGTAGTGTACTCGTAGCTCAACACACATAGTAAAAGATGGACCGATAGTAAAAAAGTTCGCAAAAAATAACCCTCAAGACCAAAAACTGCGGAAGAAAAAACAAAAATGATACCGAAGAAAGTACTCTGAAGTTCCAGTGCTCACTAGCACCCGCGAACCGAAACCTATCAAAACGGTCACCACTCCCCCCCTCTCCGCGTCAGTTCTACCCCTGGATCAAACCCGTTGGTGCCCCACCCGCTTCGCGCTGAACGACTGCAATAAATAGTTTCACACCGTGCTTGATACCGCACTGCAACTACGACACCAATACTTTCACACACCGCTCTGGTTTCACACACACGGCACACGACCTTCATTCCGCTGTTCCGGACACGGTCTTGAGCACAGCGGTGCGTCTTGGTTTGGTGTAACAAATAATAGTGATCGAAGATTGGGCGCAGGGCTGCGCGCGCGTAACCTCGTGCTCACTCACTCTCGTCGTTGCGCCATACCAGGTACCATTGGTATGCATATGAAATACTATGCCGTTGGGATCATCATCGTGGATGTACGGTATTCTCGTGCTGACTGTTTATCATGTAGGTAGGTGTGAACGTGTGGTGTTTTTTTCAAGCAAGCGGCAGTACACGTAGTAGTAGCCTGTAGGCACCGCCCCCACGTTCCTCAATATCGAGGCAGTATAAGCATCACCCCTTTGTTCCATCGCAAGCCGTCTCACGTTTCGGATCCATCGAAACTGACACCCATCTCGTCCACGATATTATACTCCGCACAGCAAGTTGAAATAACCAAATTAGTCGAATTTGCCTGGGGACCGTTGTACAGATAAATAAAGTGAAAGCACACGTAGCACCTGCTCCCACCGATGTCACATTTTGTCTACTACAGTACATATATAGCTGGATACCGACGAGGCGCTTTGCTTTTGGGAAGTCAACCCCTCGCGAACTATCCTATAAGTTGGTGTGTGGTCCTTGTTACCCTGGTACGTCTTGTCTGCATAGATATATAGATAGCTGCGTGGATACCGGCGACGCATTCATTCCTTCGCACGTGAAATCCTCGCTGCGGGTGGTATTAATAATAATAGTAGGCCCCTGTCCCGCAAGAAAGAGTGCTGATTCCACCCTTCCTACCTGCGATTCATTTGGGACGCTTGTTATCTATACATTCAGAACGACGCGTGTTTTGCCTCTCCTCTTGGGCAAAGTTGTGCCCTGCCTGAACCGTTTTTTTTCACCTTTTTTTCTTTCGGGACGAACCGTAAGTACGAAGTGTTTGTCGCTTCCGGCGCAAAGCTGCCCTGCCTGTCTGTACGGATTCATGTTTCCCTTTGTTTTGTTGTGCGGTCCGGACACTACTTGACAGATAGACCCCGCCCGTCTGCCTACCTGAATGGTTCGCCCCCCCCCTCTCTCCGCCCCCTCCCCTGTGCGGTTCGACCCCCCGCGCTGTGTGCTCTCTCCCCTGCGGGCGGAAAGTAGGAAAACGCACGACGGTGGTGGTGTCGAATTCATCAATGAACCTCACGACAGGCATACGCACGCAGCTAAGTACTGCCTACCTGATACCAGGTATGTGTTTAATAAGCGCCCTACAGATAGAGATGAAGAAGTCGACCAGGCGTCGCTTCTTGGTGTCTTGAACGTAGTGTTTGGCAAGGGGTCGTTCACCCGGGAGGTTGCTGACGATGCTACTACTACTACAGTAGTCGGTACTGAGAGCCTCAGCGCTTCAAGTCATGGATACAGTCCGGGTAGATACAGTAGCTCTACCAGGCAACCTGTTGGGACGCCGGTAACTAACTGTGGTATAAGTGCCGACACAATCGTCGGCACAACAGGTGGCCCCTCAAACGGACGTCGAAGACCACCAACTTACGAGCCATCACAACCGGCTCGTGGGCGCGTATGTATGTGTCGGCATCGTCGTGGTCTCGATCGGTACGAGCAAGGCGGGGGGGGCAAAAAGGACGCGCGGGTTCGAGGGCTAAACAAATCTACGACACATATGTTGCACGGTGGTAGTAAATCGTCCCACTGCTACAGTTATAATAGTACTACTACTTACTGTACATTACGTACAACGTACATTCGTGACGATGGACTGGATTACAGCCAGTAGTACTACAGTATGGCAACGGACTACAGGTAGTAATGAGCTACCAACAACAATATCAACAGCGACAACAACACTTGGTGCAGCTCATGCAATCAGACCATACGATCAGACTATAAGCCACTCCCAACTACTGCGAATTCAAGTGTTCTAGCTTGTTTGGTGGAGTAGGCGGGAAAGCGGACGATCGTGACGAGAAGGTGACGGGCAAGGCGCCGAGCATGTCCGACCACGTACAATCCCTTCAGGATGTGTCACGCTGCGGGGGAAGTATTAACACATTTTTGGCATTTTCACGAGCTTTCATGGCAGTGTCCATCGCGTTTCGTGGTTGCTGTGTCATGACATTTATTGGCCCGTGGGTTTCCATGGCAATGCCATCAGTATGTCAGTGCAGCCATGGGAGTTCATGACATTTCGGGGGGCTTTCACGAAGTTTCACAATCAGTTTCATCATGGGCTGTCATGGCAGTGCCAGTGCCATATGGCACTGCCATGTGCTTTGTGGCACTTCTGTGGTTTTTTGTGGCACCCACTGCCGGAAGGCAACTCCATGATGCCCCAGGCCTGGCACGCGGGGGCTCCCATGGCACTGCCATGACACTGTCGTGGCATTGCCGTGGCATTGCCATTGTCATGCTATGGCAGTCCCATCGCAGTTCCGTGAGGGCCCACGAGATCCCACACTAGTGCCTTGGCGACCGATTAAAGACCATGGCAGGCACTGGGAGATCCCTGTGAAAGCCCGTGGAGAAGCCCACGGCAAGCTCATGACAGATGGCAGGGCCATGGCATGAACGCCCCTGATGGCAGTTGATGGAAAAAGTCCAATGGCGATCCAGCCACGGCAGTCCAATGGCAGTGCTATAAAAAAGCGGTGGCAGTGCACCCATGTGGCATGCCACGGCGGCGCGACGACGCGTGCCATGATAATTGTTCTGGCAGGGCCATGGCAGCTGCCACGGGCTTTCGTCGTACTACCATGGTGGTTGTGTCGCATGGCAGTGTCACGGTATTGTGTCATGGCCCAGTCGCATGACAGAGCTCGCTGTGTCATGGAAGTGTCACGGCAGTGCCACGCAAGCTCATGGCAGTGCGTGCGTGGCAGTGCCATCAGGGCCAATGGTAGTGCCGTGACACTACAACCGTACCGTGCCACTACCATGGCACTGCCATGGAATAGTCAGACAGTTAATGGGCATCCTTGACCAAGCGGAAGACCCTCCGAACCACGACTCCTCCCGTTGTAGAGGTTGCACTTTTTGGCTCAGTCTTTTCTGGTCTGTTGAGCTCCTCAAGTGAGCAACCATTTAATATTAGTGTACTGGTTAGTGAGATATTTTCACTACGTAGCATATATATCTGGTTCAGGTCTACGTAGCGCATACAAAGGCTGCTTGGGTTGCACGAACACACTTCTTCGGGGCCATTGTTTCGGAGAGATAGTGAGCCCCTCGTGCGAAGAGTTCGGAAAACAAAGGCCCCATCCCCACCGTGGGATTACTCCTATCTCGGACAACATGCGCCTTGATCGAAGGGCTGTATACGTTGCGGGTGCTCGTTGCAAGTAGGTTTCATTTGGGCTCATTGAGTCACATGCACAGATGGCCGGGACAGGACCCCCCCCCCCCCGCACAATGTGGGCGTAGCACAATCCTCGTGGAAACATCAAACAATGCACTGAAATCTAGCACACCAGTAGGAATACCGAATCGAGACGTTGACGACATCTTGTGGGGTATGCTACAATGTTCAAAACGCCTCATCACGTGCTACAGAGTGCATTGCTCAACACCTCAACGAGGAGTGTTATACGCCCGCAGTGTGCAAGGGGCGTATTCATTTGTTGCTTGCCTTAATCCTTTGACCATTGACCACGCATCCCTTTCGAGGCGGAACACCGGTCCTACTCCTAATAGAGACACCTCCAACAATTGGGCGCTCATTGCGTTGTTTCCATATACTACACAGAAAGTTTTCGCTAGTTTTATCCCCTTCTTGTTTGACCGCCTGTGGCCACAATCTATCTTCTAGGATAGCGACAGTTTTCTCGCTGATAGCTAGTGTATCAAACTCCTCCATGTCACATGCGTCTATTTCCTTCATATCCTCTTCTAATACATCCCGTTCCTCCTTGTATTTCACATTCTCTTACTATGTTCTACTCTCTGTTGCTTTGCCACATGGGCACATCTGTGTATCTATTTCCTCCTCCTCCCGGCTACTGGTGTACCTCTTTCTTCTTTCTGGCAGGTCCAGGCCACGTACACGAAAGCGCAGTTTCAGCGTTTTCGCGAATTCCATTGGGCCGTGCAAATGCGATTTCAGTCCTATTATTTCCCTCAATCCCCCGTGTATCTCTAAGTAAGTGTTTTTCCGATCCCACCTTCTCATTGTGCAACGGGGGGGGGTCTGGCCACCCTTGTTGTGGCTAAAGCAGCCTGGCACGTTATTAATATCCGTCTGACGGTTTATAGGATACACGCTTTTCGGGCTCGGAGAATCTCGCAGGCCAGTGACGCTTGCAGCGATACGTAGGGTCAGCAAAAGTCGACCCAACTAGTTTTCTGACTGACGGGGTGCTCCTCGACTGACTGAGGAATTACCTAATGTCACTGGGAATGTCATTCGTGTTTTTTACACTTCGTTTCGACATATACCCACAGTAGGCCATGACTTTGTTCATCGGTTTGCACTTTCATTTTTCTCAAGGACAGGCCTTTAAGGTTATAGAGCTCTCTAACCAACCCTGTTTGAATTGTAGTCCCGTTTCGGGGGCAAACCACTCAATTTCCAAGCAGTCTGTTCCCAAAAAGGGGCTGCGGTCCTAAAAGGGATAAGTGAGTACCACAAGACTCCCAATATATCAGGTGTATCCCTATCGTAGCATGCATATACAAGTTCTGATATTCGGGACTCGCCCCTCGCGCCCCGTATACCCGTGGTCGTTGTGAAGAGCCGGTGTGCCTAAAATACTGCGATACCAGGTGTATCATACGTAGCAGCGGAGCCCCCGACGAATGGGCGTGGATGCGTCTTCTTTCTCCATCGTGAGGCTCCATGTACAGGGAGGGCCGCTTCACACGGCTGCCCCTCTCACGGCGTGAAAGGCACGTGCTCTCGCGCCCCCACAAAAAGAGAGCAGGTGAAAAGCGTTGGCGTCTACTGTAAGTATTGGCTGTTGGTATCTACCCGTCCTCAATACGTTTTGGAGTTCAACTAGTTGGG
The DNA here is from genome assembly GCA_031213475.1 of Nereocystis luetkeana. Taxonomy (NCBI): domain Eukaryota; class Phaeophyceae; order Laminariales; family Laminariaceae; genus Nereocystis; species Nereocystis luetkeana. The sequence continues at coordinate 9,443,386 of JARUPZ010000004.1, forward strand.
GCAGCCTTGTAGGGCCGCTTCACAGTCCTCGGTAACTTCGACTTGCAACTATTTTGGTGACGCAGTGTGAGAAGCAACCCTTTTGCCGGTGCGTATCGCTAGACCCAAAACGTATAAAGGATCAAGGCTCCAAAGCAGTAGAGTAGTCACTCGCGGCCGAATGGCCTGGGCAGCTGAAACAAAAAGCGCGTACCAACAAATACGACCCCCTCCATCGCACCAGTCCTGGACCGTCGGCTTCCGTTTGAGTTTTGCTCCGACGGTTCGACGCCGTGCGCCGCGCCCACCTACCCGCGGCCATGCCGCCCTTGCCTGATGGGCGACCAATTTTTGTCACACTACGCAGACAAAACCAAGGCAGAACCCGTGCTACGATGATAGAGGTAGCACTTACTTGTTGGCGAAAACGTTTCTGACTAACGGGGCTCATTAACCCCTTAAGGACCGCAGTCCCGTTTTGGGGGCAAACTACCTATATTTGGAGTGGTTCGTCCCCAAAACGGGGCTGCAGTTTGCCCTAAAAGGATTAAGGACAATGAAACAAATAACCAATTTCCTTGGAATGGCATTCAGATTTTGCGCGTGCTACGGTAGAGATACGTAGCACCTTTTGGCCAAAGTATTTTAGACTGACCGGGCTTCTTGACTCAGTATCGTCAGAACACCATCATTAGTGTTTTACAATATTTTTTCGCGGTATGCCTGTTACAGTAGGCTTTGGGGTTGTACATCGGGGTTGCAGTTTTTTTCTAGCTTTCCTCAAAAACCAGCTTTTTGGGTGCGATATAGACAACTGCATGCAGGTGCGACCCCTGCCGCAGCATTCGTCTTTTACTGTAATACTCGTTGTATGCCTGGGTCATAGGATTGCTCAGGCTCCCGCTATGTGCAGGAGCGGCCTGCACAAAACTTTGTGCAGGACGCGTAATGTCAAATTCAACCTTGCACGTCGGTCCAGACCAACCCGACCCCGAGCTCCACCCTAACCCTAACCCAAATGTAACCCTAACCCTAACCCTTTGGGGGGTTCGAGGTCGGCAGGGGCAGTCGCGCGGCTCCACGGCGTGTTTGGGTAGCGTATTTGCCAAAAAATGCCGGGCGGCCGAAATACCCACCTTGACCAATGAGACCCGCATCCCGAACAAACTTTTGTGCAGGCCGCTCCTGCACATAGGTCGAGTCGGATTGTTGATGTTGTCGAAATATGTATGTTGCCCTTATTTTGGGGGCGGGTGAGAGATGGAGCTCTTCAAGTGAACAGACCCAAGAAAAATAGGAATTATCCCCACCTATGATACCGCCGTAGCATGCGTCACAGGGTGTTGCAACACCTTCTTTTAATGATACACCTGGCAGGTCTTACAGGGAACACGTGTCGGACCGTGTAGGATGGTTGGAAGTATCGACACACGAAGCAGCCCGGGGCTGCAGCTGGGGTATATGCAGGACAGGTGTGCCTAAAGAAGTGAGATCAGAACGACACAACATGCAATCACGACATGAATGCGCGCAACAAGAAACTATTTTGTGGTTCACGGCTGTCTTAGATATATACCAGGTATATGCTCTTCGTAGAAGGTTGACAGGACCGCCGCAGTGCCAGTTCTCTCTTTGTATGGACGCGTGCTTTGGTACGTATAGGGACACGAATAGGGATGGCAAACCTCTCTTTTAAGGATTCTCTTTTTTTTTCCAGGCTCCTCACTTTTTGTAAGGAACTCTATACCTCACCCCGACAACAAACCTTGGCCGAACAAATGCGAGCTACTACTGAAAGACCGATGCGCTATCCCATTTCCCCTGCAGGTGGTACACCACGCTGGGCACGTGGACTCATCCGCCCCGTCCGTTTTGGAAAAATAAACGTTGAACCCAAAACATAATGGATATCTCCTTACTCACTTGAGGACACACGGTTGCGAGACCCCACGGTAGGGGTTGCACTTTTTGGGCCGAAGGTTTCTGACCGATTGAGTTCCCTAGGTGAGGAACCAGCAGTTAGGATGAAACATTTACTCGTATACCAGGTATTAGTTTTAGGACTGGCTCACACAAGTTCTGGTCGGGTGGCGCGAACAAATTTCTTTCGAGTATTGTATCGGGTGAGATATTGAGCTCCTAACGTGAGGGGCTCAGGAACATCTGGTGCACCCCTACCGCGGGATGGCTCGAGTCAAAAGCGCAACCCTTACCGTAGCACGACTCTAGGTCGCTATACCTGGACGCCCCTAAGGGGGCTAAGGTGGGGACGACAACGTTGCCAGGCTGAAAATGTTCTGCCGCATGGGCACGCGCGCAGAGACAGGGATATGTCTGATGTGGAACGTCTGCAGAAAAAAAGTGGGAACAAGCGACGGGTGGAAACAGTCCGCAGTCCGGGTGGGAGCCCGGGGTGGGGGGGGGGGGGGGGGGGGATTAAGGCTGTACACAGGTGAAAATAATATACCTGGTATACACTGCGCAAAATACAAGGCGAACGACCCTCTGATCGTTCTTAGGGCGTAAGTCGTCGGGCATATCTTCCCGTCGAGTATATATCCAGAAGAGCGTACGTAAACACCAGGTAGGTATCAGGCAGCACCCACGACGGCAAGCAGCAATAGTTTCAAGCAAGGACGCAATACGCAAACTAACAATCCAATGAGCGCGTATTGCATATTAATACATATTCAAGGGGGGTTACGGAACAACAATATGTATGTGTGGATGTTACTGTAATCCCCCCTCCCCTCCCCTCCCCTCCCCCCCTCCCCGAAACAAAAGTTGGGGTCTGTTAGACCGCCCAGGGAATCGGAGGTGGTCTAAAGTCGGTGTCGGACGACATTGTTCGCCCCGCGCAACACTCATGTACAAGAGAAGCAACAAGTCGTGCATAAAGTAATCCCTGTCCGACAGTCCTTGTCCGACAGTGTGAAGACGGACAACAATTCGGATCGGGGCCTCGCCTACACCTGTTCTGGTCAAAATCCCCCTGTCGACCTATTCGCGCGCTTGGGACAGCGCTACAATATAGTGAGGGCAGGCATCCCCTCCGTGGCGGCGCATCACACTGACTGTCTGATACTACGGCGCCGCTCTGCGCTTCCCACCCGCCCCACGCTATACTTCGGGTCCCATCGCGTGCTGCCCCATCCCCCCTGCCACATCCGCGAACGCTCTGCATGGTACGATGGCGCCGCTCTGCGCTTCCCACCCGTCCCACGCAATAGTTGGGGCCCCATCGTGTGCTCCCCCATCTTCCCTGCCACATCTGCGGACACTATGCATGGGTTCTGTGTTCGTCGACGAAGGAAGTTCACCGCTTGTTCGAGAGCATGGTTGAGGGTCACTGCTGTGTAAGATACGAGTAATATTGACCCTGACCCCCACCCTGACCTCACGTTAATCACACCCAGACAACCATTGACTAGCACCAACCCCTTTGTCCCTAAAACAGAGCGTGCCAACCATAGTGCCCAGTAACTGGTGAACTCCACTGTCTGTCCCCGAAAGTTACAACCCGCTCATGTGTGTACGGGTGACGCAGTTAGGTGACGGAAGCCCACAAGACTCCACAGACAGGTAGGTGCTGGCAAAAAAAGGAAGAGGCGCGTATTCGCTAGAGCCCTGTCACCTCTGAAAATGCGAGCTAGTGCAGCCATTGCGATTGTTGCGCTATTTCCGGCCTTTTCGCCGTGCGTGACTGATTTAAGTACCTATAGGGTGGGGGGTGGGTGGAGAGGGGACGCGTGGTGCGATGAAGGTAGCATATTTTTGTTGATGATAAAACATCTGACTTACGGGGCTCCTCAACCTAACCGAGGAAATTCCCCAATAATACTGATCATCGATAGTTTGTTTTATACCATATAATAATTCGAACAAAGCCTACGATAGACCGAGGCCAAGCGTCCACATTTTCGCAGAATGTTTTTTTTTGGGGGGGGGAGACGTGGAGCTCCCTTCAAGCCAAATGAGGAGGGGAAAAAAGCGATACTTCTGACGTAGCACACATCAGGGGTTAGACAACTTAGGCGGTGTCTGAGGTGCCATGAATACATATTCTACATTAGGCAGAATGCCATATTTCTCCCCCCGCCTGATAATGAGTGCCCCCTCCCCCCCCCCTCGGGCTACGTAGTCGGTGCGCAATTTATGTGGGAACGGCGAGAAAGAGCGAATGCTCAGCACATATATGAAACAGTAACATGGTGGTGGCGGCGGAGTGCATGGCTTGCGGGTGGGGGAAACAAAGTAGCAACTCAGAACACCTGCCGCGTGCAGCAGGCAGACGCGGATGAACATAGTCGCCCACATACTACCGCGTACAGCTGGCATCTTAAGAAGAGGAAGAAGAAGAAGAAGAAGAAGAAGAAGACGAAGAAGGAGAAGAAGATTCACGTAATTTATTCGCCATCTGCCTATCTACTTGCTATGATTCCACTCCGTGTACTATTGTTGCAGTATCTGCACGTACGTGCGAATGCGTTTTCCCTTTACAGTGCGGTAGGGAGGGGTGTGTACTTGTGTCATGCACGGATGAGGCGTTCTACGATAGAAGTTCACCCTGAATTTTCTGAGGCTCCTCACTTAAGGAGCTTCATACTTCACCCGAAAACTGACTTCGGCAAAAATCAAATCGCATCCCGATGAACAATCCCATGGCCCAAGTATACGAGAAAGCCATTTTTCGAATCAAGACTGGCATTGCGACGATTTTGGGTCAAGACACCCCGTCATTTCAGAAAATATTTTAGCGGAAATTAAATGTGCTACCTCTATCATAGAACGCGTCGGATGCACGATAGTCGTATGATCACATTCCTTTGCATCCCTACAATGCCGGGACGGAGCACGTCGGGTTTTCGCCGACCAGGCAGACATTAGCTTGAAGCAATCGCGAAGTGCCGTGAGGTGTTGCGGCGAGTCGCATGAAGAGTGAGTTGCACCCTGCCAGGAACTGTTTTGTTAGGCGGACTTTCTTGTATGTAGATGACAGCGTCGAAAACGGGTAGGGGAGGTTGGTACTTTAGGGCGCAAAACATTCTGACCGACAGAGCTCTTCAAATGAAGAACTGCCGAACGTCTTCGCAAAAAGGCCACGTGGGTTCGAACAAAAAATGTTATTCCGTACCTACCTACCTGGCACACGCCTACTGGTACCCTTATCTTATGGGATTGCTCGTCGAGCTGCGCGTACGTTTCGTCACTTACTTACTTACTTGAAAGGCGTTTTTTAGGGCGAGGTCCAGTATGGGCCCACCAATAAAAAAAAACAAAATGTAGGCCCGCCAACAAGATACATCTATCTATCTAGGTAATCTGAGCAAGGCATATTATAAACCGTATTATTGTGACACCGTCCTTAGACAACGTTGACCCTAGCTAGGTAGACTACTGTTTATCATACAGGATTTCGTGTAGCGCACGCCGCCGAGCTTGACCATGGCTGCCAATATACAGGATTTCGGGGAGCGCACGCCGATGGGCTTCAGCATGGCTTCCTAATAATCCAAGTTCCTTAGCATCCTCCAAACAAAGAGAGAGATTTGTATGTTCTTATTACCAGGCTTTTTCTTGTTCGTGGGCCCATACTACGTGCCTGGTGCAGTATGGAGCTCCTCCGTGTTTTTGGAACTTCATCATATTTAGGCATAAAATCCCCCCTACTACGCCGTAGCATGCGTCGAACAGCTTATCTATCCTATCAGATATCTATCTATCGACGGTACGTGTCCGCCTTCGAGTCAAACCAGTTGCTTTACAAATAAGATCTTCCGAGTGATTTTCACAAGCTGCCATATATATACAACGTCGACCAAAAGAGGCCTTCTAAGTCTCGCCGTGTTGGTTGGGGGGAAACTGGCCGCCGTCGCCCTGTTGGAGCACGCTCTTTCTTATACGCCCAGTCGTGTACACCACGGGAAGATCCAAATAAAATAAACTACCAGGTAGTAGTGTGGTATAATATATATGAGCAAAAAGGTAATATTACGGGGGACCATAGTTAATAGGACCAAATATTGTTAGTAAAAATGGTTAAATATAAAGGTTTTTATCTATACCATAGGTCCTATTAACTATGCCCCCCCGTAATAATAGTAGAAATACAAATGGAAATAGTAACAACAGTATTAATAGTAGCAGTAGCTGTACTAATAGTGATATTAACAATGGTAGTACCAGTGACAGAGTATTACGGGGGACCTTAGTTAATAGGATAAAATATTGTTAGTAAAAATGGTTAAATATATAGATTTGTATCTATACCATAGGTCCCATTAACTATGGTCCCCCGTAATAGTAACAGTATTTTTAGCAAATAGTGGTACTGCAATAGTAACGTAGCAGTAACAGTAGTTTTAGTGGTACAGTAGTAGCAGTAGCAGCAGTGCTATTTGGAGTAACAGGTTGTATTAACAGTGGGTCTAGTGGTAGAGGTACAGTAGTTACAGCGCTCGACAAAAAAACGAGGAGGACAGATTTCGCCTCGGATCAGGGGGCGTCGAAACTATCTCATAGACGACATTCATTCGCCTGAACTCTGGGGTGACAGTCTAGACGACAATCAATCGTATCCCCCAAGACAGTTCTTTGCGTGCGAGGCCTCGAGCGAATGGCCAAACCAAGCTGAAAATCCGACTCAGGCATGCCCGCGTATATAGCGTTGCGCTCGTGTACGCGGACACTATATATATACGCAAACAAACGCATCTTTCGCAGGAATTCGCCCTCCATTTATCGTTTTGGGATCTACAAACGAGGCATACCTGGTAGCGAGCAGAAACATGAGGAGTGGGATAGTATCAACCCTCTAATGGGCCATGAAACGGTAGGGGAGGGGGGGGGGTGTATTCATATCATGCATAGCGGTAGTCGTACTACCATAGAACCTCGCATCTTCACAACGCGGGGACGGAGCATGTTGGGTCTTCACCGACCAGGCAGACATCGCTTGCTTGCACCAAGCGCGAAGCGCCGTGAGGTGTCAAGCTAGTCGCATGGAGGGTGAGCTGTATCCTACTACTTTTAGAGCCAATAATCGTGAGGCTGACTTTTTTGCATTGACTAGGTGACAGCGCAGAATAGGTTGATTTGTTCTCTGGTTTGGCCTCGGTGCGGGGGTGGGTGGGTGGAGGGGGGTGCATTCATGTCATGCATAGCCGTAGTCGTATGACCATAGTATTGACCCTCGCATCCCTGCAACGCCAGGACGGAGCACGTCGTGTTTGTTTTCTCCGACCAGGCAGCAGTGAGGCTTTCAGACTTTAGCCCTTTTTTCTGGCTGACGGGACTCACTCCTCAACTGAAGAGCTAACTACCCAACATATATGCCCCCCCCCCCCCTCCCCCCCCCCCAACAAGTTTAGCAAGTTTATTTTTTGTTTGCGGGGTGCTCGAAAAATCGTTCTCAAAGAAAGCCGGTCCTGGGTGAAGCTTAGAGCTCCTCCGCCTGTATACAGGAACCTGAAAAAAAATTGGTACCTGGTTAGCTCGTCCAGACTACGATGCCTACTCATTAATTCACTCCCGGTGGACGATGACCGCCGAAAACAAAGAAGCTAAGAATTAGCCTTCAGTAACTATTGTGGTACTCTAGTACTGTCAATTTGGACCAGGGTATATCAAACCCAGGGGCTGTCGAGAAGCTCCTGGGCGGCGGCGTGATGTTTTTCCCTCCAAGAGGAGAATGCCCGGAATGCCTTGGATCACGCCCCCCGTCTTGTCCTGCGTCTGAGCCAGAACCCGAACCGGAATCGGGACCTGCCTTGCTGCTGCCGCTGCCCCTGCGGCTGTCACTGCTGCTGCTGCTGCCGTCGCTGCCACCGTTGCTCTCGCTGGCGTTGTTTCCCTTCCAGAAGCGGAGACCACAGCGCGCGCGCTCGGCACGCGCAGCGTCCCGCCGGGCGGTCTCAACCACCTCAGCTGGGAGGTGCTCGTTGAAGTCCAGTCCCGCCAAGCCGCAATGCTCGGTGCGGATAGTGAGACGGCAGCTGTCCCCAAGGTGTAAGCCCCTGCACGGCCTAAATATGAGTGCATACCAGTGCCAGTAGTATATATATTGCTGCGCACGCGTGTCGTACGACTCCTTGCGTTGTACTTTCCATACTTCGGACCTGCGCAGGGGCTCGTGCTACGATAGGGGTATGTGGCACTTTTTGGCCAAAACTTTTCTGGCTGACTAGAGGCCCCTCAGCAGAGGAACTCCACTAATCGCTGGGATACCTAGCTTAGGGCTAGGCACTGGCACATTTTGTGTACTGGCAGTAGTAGTCTACTGATTGACCCGACCAGTACAATCGCCAGTAGCTTTATCTCACGTACGTCCAAGGAACACGCCATATTTAAGTACGGAAACCCACTTCCGGCGCTCCGGGAGGAGAGAGGAGAGAGGAGAGAAGAGACACAGAATACTGCTGCGATCCAGTACACGGATTTATTTAGACGATAGTATAATAATCGTTACTGATTGAGTCAGCCAGTGTCCAGTCCCAGGAATAATATGTGAAGCTGTTACCTACTAATCTATAGAGGTAAAAATCGATCGAGTACCCAGCTCAGGGCAATCCATATGACACTCTCTCCCCCCTGAACGACGGGATATTTGGGGCGTCGGTACCGTATACGGCGGTGTGCTAACCTACCCGCTTCATTTCTATACCTGGAGAACCAGGGAGGTATGTCTTTAGGGACCGCACGCGCTAGCGTTTTTACAAAAAAAAAACAATCGAAGTGAGATTCGAACCCGTGTCTTGCCGTCGACGCCAAGTGTGAAGGTACTATCTACTGAGTTATAGGAGTAAAAATCGATCGGCTAACCAGTCCAGGGTAATCCTTATAACGAATAGCACTAATTTTGTGATTGTGATACCTAGAGCATGATGGCATTGCCCATCGCGGGTTGCCCTTTTTTTGTATCTCGTCAGGGATAGTTTTGGGTGATATACGTACGAGCTGTTCAAGAGACGAGAGCCTCGGAAAATGTAAATAGTTGCACACCTATCGTAGCAGTTCCCCTCGGACGCTATTTGTTTTTGTCTTCCCCAGACCCACAGCAGGCAGCCCGTCCGTGTTGCTTTTCGCGTGGCCGATGATGCTGCACAGCAATCAGCAGTTGTTTTTTATTTATTCCGGGGTGTTTTATAGTTTTTCGTCCCGAGTGGCGCCCGGTCAACCAATGTCACGGTAGGGGTGGGGCCTTTTGAGGCGTCCTACGATAGAGATTCACCCTAAATTTTCTGAGGCTCCTCACGTCAGGAGCTCCGTACCTTACCCAATGACTGATTTCCGCAAACATCAAATCGCATCCCGATGAATAATCCCATGGCCCACGTATACAATTACGTCTTTTTTCGAAACAAGATTGACATCCCGACGATTCTGGGTTAAGGAGCCCCGTCATTCAGAAAACATTTTAGCGGAAATGTGCTACCTCCATCGTAGAACGCTGCTTTCGAGGTGGTGCCTCTCAGGGGTGGTGCCTTATTGCCGGGCTTCCCTCACTTGAAGAGCTCAACATCTCGCCCTAAAAATGACTTCGAAAAACGTTTGTTCGGGCAACCCGATGTAGCTCCCTCATGTCGAATTTGCGTACAACAATTCGGTCAGTGCCGCCATGGGTTTGGCTATCAACGAGATACATATGGGTCGGCTGCCACGCCTCCCCCTCACGATTTTCGAGCGTGCTGGAGTCGCCGGCCCCCAAAGCTTGGCCCGCGACCTCCTCGCCTATTGCGACTTGGCGACGGACCGCTAGCAGCGCGCGTACGATATCGTTCGCGAACACCACGCCCTCACTGTTGCCCGCGCGAACCGCCGAAACTCCGCCCTCTCCGACGCTCTGCGTCCGGTCGCCAAATTTGACGTTGGCGGCTGGGCGTGTGTGTACAATACGGCGGCCACCATCCGCCAGGGCGCAAAGCCTGACACGGACGCCAAAGTCCTCGGGGCCAAACACTAACTCAACTGCACAGGCCCCTACAAAGTTCTCGCAGTTGGTCCCTGCTCCTCAGCGGAAACCCCGGACGGATCTCCTCTTGGGGCAAAGTATTTGGATCTTCCTTCCGATATATATGCCCGGCGCGGATGCTCGTCGGCGCGTTTCAGTTCCCCGCTGCAAGCCCTGTGCCAACCCTCACAACCTTGGCGACATGCCGAAGTATTTGTCAGCGGGGTTGACGCAGTACATGCTCAACAACTTCTCCAAGAAATGTCCCCCATACCACGTCACCCAGGACGACGTCTCGACACCTCTTCACCGACTCGAAGTGGAAAAGATTACCGGACACCAATCGATTCGAGGTCGAGGTGGCGTCATAGCAGCGATGTACGAGACGCACTGGACAGGACTATCCCGTCCAGCCCGGGAACGGGAAAATAGACCTTCAGCTTTCTCGCCACGCAATTTTGCGCTACTGGGCCGGCACTCCGAACCAGCACCGCCAAACCAACCGCCTGTACCGCTGAATGAGAATCGGCGCGGCACGACGGGAGCTCTCTCTGAGCAACGGCGGGCGGTTTCTGGCACCCGGCTTATGGCTGCGTCTCGCACGCCGACTGGCTCCGCCGATACTGCAACACCGTGCTTCCCAACGGGCTCCATTTTTGGTACAAAGGCGACGACGGTCTGTTGTGGCTCGGGAAAATCAGCGCGCCTACGCCCACGGATGGAGTATATTTGGTTCGATTTTTGGACGACCCGGGACCGATCAAGCTTCCTCTTTCTCCGGCGCGCTACACGACTTCGACGAGAGCTGTACGAGGCTCTTGGTGTTTACAAATTTACTTGGATAGCGCATTCGCACGGGGGGTCCAGCGGAACGTCGATGAATCTCGAGGCGCCGCCGTGGATAGCTGATTTCCGCTTCTCTTCTGCACTCGATATTTCTTTTCTTGGCGTTTTCCTGGACTCTGGGCGGTGGTTTTTCTACTTGGTGACGTTTTCCGAGTTTTCGAGTCGGGGTTTTTCTGGCAGCTATGTTCCTTTATTTTTTTTTTCTTGAGCTTGGTCGGGGATGGTTTTCACGCATTCTGCCCTGCCTACCCCCCGCTCTCAGTGTCGGTGCTGGTCTGGGTAATCGGGCCACTCATTTGTGGCACAGGACACGTTTCCCGAGTTGTAGGCTGAGTTTTCGGTGTTTCTTGACATCTTCCGTGTCATTTTTTCTTCTCGCTTTTATATATTCACTTTTCACGTTTCCATGCATCTCCCTCGGCCCTCTCCGTCGCGGGTGACATGGCGATGATTTTTCGTTGACGATTTCTTCCTGCCCCTTAAATCTACGTCTTCCTTTCATTTATTTTTAACGAACTATGCCAGCTTCGTTGCCTTGCCGTCCAGAGGGGTGGGAGTGGGTTTTGAGGAGCCGCATCTTCGACTCATGTTCTAGTTCGAGGAATTGGGGTTTCCATGAATTTCCCATAATTCTGCATATACGGCTTATCAGAGTGGGCTAGTGCTGTGATACTGCTTTGTATGAGGTTGAAAGCCCGGTAAGTACCTGGGTGTAGGCACTGGGATCGTATTTGTAAAACTTGGAAGCCGTATCTTAGGCGGAAAACTTGGGGTTTTCCGGAGAGACACGACCGTGGTCTCAGTCTCCGTCGTGCACGAAAGGAATAAAGCTGCTCTTCTATCTCTAAGCAAGCAACATATGTGAGTACCAACGAGTACCAGCTTAATAGGCAGACCTGCCCAGGGATACTAATTGTCCCGCTGTCCGTGATCTTAACACCAACCAATATTTTCAATGCGCTATCACTACATTATAGTCCTAAAACACATGGAGTGCAACTAACTGAAGTAACATGGTCATACCAACCGGGAGTTGCTCTTTTGACGAGCTCAACCGGCCAGAAAATGTTGGCCCAAAAAGTGCAACCCCCTACCTACCGTGGGATGAGTTTCTGCTTTCTTTCAAATGCCCTTTACACCGGCATTTATTTGACGTACTTTTCTTGGGGATTGTAATAAGGATTTACCCTGGGCTGCGTAATCGATCGATAATTCGCCCCTATAGCTCTCAGTAGGTAATATCTTCGCATTTTGACATCGTCGAAGACACGGGTTTGAATCTCACTTCGAACGTTTCTTTCATAGAAGAAGCGCTTGCGCATGCGCCCGTGAACACACATATTTTTCCCTGGTTTCCCAGGAATCGAAGCGGGCAGATCAGCGTGTACGGCCGTATACGATACCGGCGCCCCAAATATCCCGCCGTTCAGAGGGGGGGAGATTGTTCGTACAGTATACCAGGGTATAAGGATTACCCTGGGCTGGGTAATCGATCGATCTTTTACCTCTATACCTCAGTACGTGAGACCTTTTCACAGTATGCTGCAACTCTGGAGTGGGAATATCTGAACCAAGAACCGAGATGTTATGCGAGACGAAGATCAACGTAGTGGTATGTAGGCACAGGAGTAGTACGGTAGTAGTGAAATAAGCCGAGTTAATGAAACGCCAGATGCTGTCGGACATAGCAGTTGCTCATAGTAGTCGCGCAAATTTCTGATGCATTTTGATTGCCTGATTGGTGTGATTCATATAGCTGCTAATAATTTATTAATAGGGAGATGTTACAGAGTTGTGTCCCTATGATGGGGCTTGTTTTTGTTTGTGAACGAAATATGTTCGTCGTTTATAGCGTGGGCGGGAACAACAAGCCGAGCACCGTCTGCGTCTCTGAGCTTTGAGACCTGTTTTGCCGCATTGTATAAGACTAGAATCAACCTATTCGTGGGCATGCCTGCATGGAACGTATCAGTACATACATACATACATAACGGTATATAATACCAGATATTTAACTTGGAAATTTGATGAAGACGAGCTGGCCTGATATAATATATGTTCTCGGAAGTTTGCAACTCTGTACTACCACAGTGGGCACCAGTAGTTAAGAAACATTACATTGAGAAAAATAGACTCTCAGATCGACACGAATATAATGAGAAGTTGGGTTAAGAAACACAGCTCAGCAGTGGCACCAACTCTAAATCCTATACATTAGAGTCAGCTCGAGGTCGAAAAAACAAGACATTGAGCCTGGACACACCAAATTTACGTTTCTCAACACCGGGCGCCCAATGTCTACAGTTATGTTGTTGGTGAACACATTGTGCTTCTAGTAAAATGATATCTTCAAATAAATGGCGGTCACTTTGCCCCGCCATATGTATATATAAAAAACTCCAGCTAGCTGTGAGATTGAGGATTTTGTCGAAACTCGTCTTGGCAAGCTGTGCGTGATATATATTTAAAAAATATATGAATATTTGTATTTTTGCGTCATGCCCCCCCCCCCCCCCCCCTCCGACGTGCACCTTACAACAAGCTGTACCCCTCTGTTCTTGTGTCCCAGAGGCGCATCTTGCCCGCCCACGAGGCAGTATGCCCTTCCTTCCATCCGTCCGCCCCAGAGGCGTCTCATTCTGCCGTTAAATACTGGATAATATACGGATATATATATATATATATATATATATATATACGTAACCCTAAATAAATGCTCTCGGGCCATTGCACATCGAGCACATCAAAACGATTCAAGCCTCTCCGCGGCGAACGCTCCTCAGGTAAATACTCGTACTCGTATGGACGAAGTGAAATCCTTATTACTACTGTACCTGGTATGTAGATCCCGACACACCGTCGTCTCTCATCGGTGGGGAAGGAAATAAAATTTTAAATGGAGAGGCGGGGGGTTCGAGTTCCCGCCGCCGCCTGAGCGAGATCGAACATCCTCCTCTCTAGTTCGTCTCCTCACGTTCAGTCAATCAATCGTCGGGTTCCGAGCACCACCGCATCAATTCGCGCCACCATCATATCAGCCATCATATATATATATATACTGGTATGTATGTGTATATCTGCCACACTTTTTTTTATGGTGGTATTTATTTGATGTCTCATACTTGGTATCCGTACTATAATATCTACCTGGTAGGACAAAATTGGCAAGATAGATACACAACGAATCCTCAACGAGGCGAGCCGCTCGCTGCAGTTTGCTCCCTGCAGTTTGCTCCCTGCAAATTATTTATGTGTAGCACACCGCCAGAAGAAAGTAGTAGGACGAGTGTCAGCTGGTAGTATTTCTTTTACTCCCCGGAGATGCACCAATCAATCAATCAATCAATCGATCAATCAATCAAAATGATCAATCAATCAATCAATCAATCAATATAGGCGTCCGAACCCCAACATAAATAATTTGTGGTTTGTATGGCGCTATAATACCCACTGGCGGCCTACGCTAACTACTGTAGTACTCGTACTCTGCGGCTAGTATTTTGTCCTCCGTTGAAATGAATAAAATCCTGATGGGTCTCACGGCTGGGCCCCAAACTCTTTCCCCCTTCACACTACTACTACTATCACGGGGGGCCATAGTTAATAGGACCTATGGTATACATGAAAAACTATTACGGGGGACCATAGTTAATAGGACCAAATATTGTTAGTAGCAAAGGTGAAATATATAGTTTTTTATGTATACCACAGGTCCTATTAACTATGGTCCCCCGTAATAGATATTTAACCATTTTTACTAACAATATTTGGTCCCATTAACTATGGCCCCCGGTAATATTACTACTACTGTACAGTGACTACTCCTGTACTACAGAAACGCAACGAACGTTACGGTGTTCGGGTATCGTTGGTCTTCTACGCTGTGCTACAACAGCGCAGTATCACAATGACGGTGTTCAGGCGCCGATTGGTACAATTTTTTTAGCAGCAGGGGTAGGTGGCCGCTGATTTTCGGTGTGTTTTTTAAGTGGCTGTTATCGCACGAAAAGAGGGTCAGCTCGTGATATTCTGCCTTCGCTCGTCGACACTCCCCCACTCCCTCGCATCGAGTTTACAGTGCGTTTTTGCTTACTAATATTGATTGAGATTGTATGAGTTGTGGTTGGAGCCCAAGCCAGTTGGTATTCGCACGGCTGCCTAATAATAAGGGCACCTTTCGAGGTGTGGCTAAAAGTAAAAGACCCTAATACAGTAAGTAAGTAGTGATCCGTCAATAGTGCCGGTTGAGTAGTGCCGGTTGCCCGCTGAAATATATACCAGGTCGGTGCCTATATGGCATCGCTTGGCACAGATGGGACTTTGGGAATAATCACTGTCAAGTTGTTCGTAGCAGTGCTGGTTGCCGGTATAGTGCCGGTTTTGGTGTCTGGCGCACACAGGAACTACAGAGGGGCCATTGTTACTGCTGTACAGAAAACTGAAGCCGGAAGTGCCATGCATTGAAAATCTGAATCGGGAGATCCGCCAGCAGCCCACAGATCCGCGCCGTCACAAACCAATGACATTTTCGAGTATTTGCCACAGACCGCAGAAAACAAAACAACAGCAAGCAGCACTGCGCAAAACGAGACCGATCCTAGTTTTTTCTGCCCTTTGGTGCTCCAGTGTGCACATTTCACGGCACAGCAGTTGCTGTAGTCCCCATCAATGTTCACAGCGAGAGTTCCTAGCGAGATCTTTGTACCCTTTTTTTCATGATGACAGTGATCAAGTACTACTACTGATTCCACCCGGGTCCCGATTCCAAGACCTCTCCCCGTCGTGTGGAGAGAGTTACGAGAGGCAACCTAACCATAATAATACTCGAACGCACTCGCATCACACCCCGCCACCGGTTCCTACGTACGTACCTGAAAACACACATCCGTTTTGCGTGGTGCCGGTGCCGTGGTGCGTGGTGCCTCACGCCTCTCTTGCTCTTGCTGCTGCTCTCGTGGCGTATGGTCACTCGTATACATACTCGTGTACGTATCGATACATACGAACGAGGTAGCTGGTGCAAGTATGCTCGTACGCAGACAGAGTCGCTCGTCGGAACATGAAATATGAAACATGTGGAGTTCGACTTTTTGTGGTGTAATACATGAAGAGGGTCTCGGAGCTTTTTAAAAAATATGAAGAGCCGAAAACTGGGGACACATGACACGCACACCTTTTGGAAGAAGCCATTTTTCGACATCGCGTGAAAAAACTCGGGTGCATCGTCGCTTGAAAGAGGAGGAAGGTGAGCGACCTGCTTAGCGATGCGAGCCACGACAGGCATGCAAAGACGCCTGATCCGCGAGCAAGCATTGCGGTACACGCTCGCCCACGCCGAACATGAACGATCGCCTCGCCTCGCGGGGTCCTCTCCCCGTGCACAACTTCAATTTTTGAAAAAAATATTTACGTATCTGGTGACTTGCAAGTACACGTACCCCTCTCATGTTTTATAGCGCTTGCCACGACCACACAGCAGGGAGAAGATACCCTCGTCGTCTTCGTTCGAGCTTTCAAATTCGCCCTTGCTGCTGCTGCCGCCCCTGGTGCTGCTACTAGTGCTGCTGCCGCTGCCGCTGCTGCTGCTGCTGCTGCTGCTGCGGCTGCTGCTGCTGTTGTTGCTCGCTGTGGGACGCGGAGAGAGAGAGGCGCGATTGGCATCATCATGGATAACGAAGTCAGGGTATTCGGCGAAAACGAAAGCCCTTCTCTCTTCTCTCCAACGGCTGCTAACCGAAGAGGCAACAGCAACAAGACCTACCACCGGTCTGCGCAAGATCACCTCAAAAACAAGGACAAGAGCAAGAATAAGAGGAGGAGGAGTGGAAGCAAGAAGGCCCAGTTGCCCACGACGCCACCTCCCCCGAAGCCATGGACGCCTCTCGAAGTCAAGAGATGTGCTTTGTGAGTTCGCTACATCCTAATCCGCCTTCTCAGTTCGTATCCTGGTAGGTACCTGGCACGTGATGCTCACGAGGTGAGTGTGGAAATCTGAAATTTGCTGGCTGCCAAGCAGGCATTTCCACCCTTCTTTGCCAAGTTGCGAGGTAGGCTAGATAGCAGATAGATGTGACACTGAATTGCCGTTGCGGTTGTTGTCGCCGAGCCTCGACTGTTTTCCAGCCTCGACAACATGCAAACAAAAACTGCACACATAAGCTAGTCTAACTTCAAGTAGGTTTTCCCCCCAAACGAACTCTGCTCAACAACCCGTACGTACTACAGCTAGCAGTATTGCTGTAATACCGGACCTCCTCTAACTCGACAATAAGTTAAAGGCCCTGGCTCGAGTTCTTAGATGAGAAAGGCTGCGTTCAGTACCACCTTTCAGTATGCTCGCTCCAGGCTAAGTCCTTGAGAGGCGCCCTCTAACGAGAGGGCCGGTGCAGTACAGTAGCAGGATAGATGATCCTTTGCTAGGATGTTCAGTTGTCTCCTATCAGCAGAGAGGTGGTTCGAACCGATCGAAGCATACCGAGGATTTCGGGCTAACATTGCAGCAGCATCAAAAGCAGCATACACTAAGGCTGGCGGTTCCCTGTGATATTCCCGGTTTCACGCTGCATGGCTGCACGGTTAAGTGTTATAGTTGTACAGTTTTGGGGTGGAGAAGAAGGGCAACTATTAATGAATGACATATCAATCAGTACTTCTCAATAATAGAGGAAGCACGACGAAGAGCGAATGCGTCAGCCAGACGCAAACGCACGAAACTCCGCAAATTTCCGAACGCAATCTACAGCACCTGTACTGCCCAGCGCGAGTCTCTCCAACTACTGCAATGGCTTGGTCAATCAATAACCAAAGTAGTCGGCGACTTTTAGTGGGCCAACTCACACCCCAAGTGTATGCCTGGTGTACTCTTCGCAATTTACGTTCCTGGGTGTATTGGGTCTTGCCCCCCCCCACCACACAGGCAAACTTTGGGAGGCAGCAGCGGCAATCCTTCACCAGCCCCCTTGAAAGGGGACGCGTTGCACAAGACAAGGAGCACGAAGACTACCCTCCGCAAGATGAAGCCGTATGGGGGGGGGATGTTCTACGACAAGTGAGCGCAAAGGAATTCGAGCACGACACACAGCTGCGCAGCACAGGACGCCCATTAGAGTAGTAAGAAAACAAGCAGGGAAAAAGTAATCTACATTTTTTGGCCTCTTCATGGCAAGCCCTGGCATTGCCATGGCAATGCCGTGGGTCATGGCGCCCTACGATGGTCCATGGCATTGCCATGGGATTGCCATCGCAGAACGTCATGGCAGCACGTCATGACAATGATATGCCATGGCACTTGCCACCGGCATGCATCATAGCGGCGGCATGATTGAGCACAAGGGTGCCTGCTCGCGAACGTTCTACACTATTAATTTATGACGGGGGATTATTATGGGCTACGGTGGCATCACGGAGCCTCGTGGTATTACCGTGAGGCAGCATAGTAATGCCACAGAGGCCCATGAACCTTCATCGTCCTCCGTAAACTTCTCCATGGCATCTCATGGGTCTGTCATGGCGTCCCATGAAGGGCCATGCCATTGCTATGCTTCATGGCACGACATGCCGTCAACCTTCATGGCACATCATGACCGACTATGGGTCTGTCGTGGCGTACCATGAACTTCTCCATGACCAGCCGTGGGTCTGCCATGGGTTTGTCATGGCGTACCGTTAAGATCCATGACATTGCCATGGCATTGCCATGGACTTTCATTGGCCAGTACTATAGAGGTCGATGACATTGCCATGGGCCTTCATCGTACGTCATGAACTTCTCCATGACCGGTCATGGGTATGCCATTGCGTACGGGGAATGTTCCCTCGCGGCATTGCCATGGTCTTGCCATCAACCTCCATGGTACGCCATGACCTGCCACGGGTCTGTCACGGCGAACCATGAACTTCTCTATACCATGAACTTCTCCATGGCAATGAAACGATGACACCATGGACACCCGATGACAAAGGCATGACAGCAGTGTTCGGCATGGGTTGCCGAGGATTGCCATGGAAATGCCACGACAACCCGCGGCGATACCATGGTCACCCATAGAGACACCTCGGCGATCCCATGGGACACCATGGCAATGCCATGGCCGTGGCTGGCTTTGCGATCGCATCGCCATGGATTACCGTGGCATTGCCACGATGGCCGATGGCGTAAGGGTCGGCTGTCGTGGCATTGCCGTGGAAACCCATGGCGACACCATGGCCGCCCATGAATGAGCAATGGCGGTGTACACCCCATGGCAACGTCATGGCAATGCTAGGGGTGTTCATGGTATCGCCAAGGGTTATCGTGGCATTGCCATGGGTTGCCATGGCAATGCCATAACAGCCCCCAGCGACACCATGGACATCCCTTGGGATTGCCATTACATTGCCATGGGTTGCCATGGCATTGCCATGGGCTTGCCATGGCATTGCCGTGGGCTGTCGTGGCACTGCCATGCGCATGTCATGTCATGGCCCTGGAAATGTCATGTTAACCGATAGCGACACCACGGCTCCCCATGGCGATGCCATGGCGACACCATGCATAGGCCACGATATTGCCATGGCATTACCATGGGCCGTTCCATGGGTCGTTCCATTGGCTGTTCCATGGTACCATGGAATCACCATGGGCCGTGATGTGTTTCATACCATGCCATGCAATAAAGTACCGTGAAACTCCATGGCATTGTCATGGATATCCATGTCACTCCCGTGTCACTCCCTTGACATTCCTATGGCACTCTCATGGCATTCCCATGGCACTCCCATGGCCCTATCATGAAGCACGATGACAGTTCGTGGGAATCCATGAAGTGTCATGGCAATGCCACGGCGCGCTATGGCAGTACCATGGTGTCATGGGAAGTTCCACGGCGGGCCGGTCAGTCACTAGGCAACGTTGGAAATGCGCGACATCGCAGCAGACACATCGATCGCACTGCGTAATTAAGGACCAGCTGGGTGTTAGAGCAACAAGCGCAATGTTCCGGTGTGCTGCGCATGCATGTGTGTATGTACGCGTGTGTTGCGCAAAATACATTATTGTTGTCTATTAATAGTACAACACTCAAACAAACCCCGTGGAATGTCGTTTCTCCTACGCCTACTCAAAGCAGGTGCGTGCATGCATTTACTGAGCTAAACACTTCCCGAAACACATGCCAGGTACCTTGGTAGTCACGAACGCAAAATAAATCAAGTGAAAACGAACTATGTCTAGGAGAAGCTCGGATACATATATATATAGCATAACACACTTGGCATAGATATATATATATATAGAGAGAGAGAGAGAGAGAGAGAGAGATACGTAGATAGATAGATAGATAAATAAATATAGATAGGTAGGTAGATAGATAGATAGATACATATATAGATACATAGAATAGATAAATAGATAGAGAGATAATAAATAGATAGATACACAGATAGATAGATAGATAGATAGATAGCGCAGCCCCCTCGGACCAACAAGGAGGGAAATTACAGGAAGAGCCTCACGAGTTGAACTTGCGACGTGTTGTGGCTAACGGCATATACGTGTCTACAGTAAATGTTCCGGTGTTTTGGTGTTAACGACGCTTGCTACAACGGAGTTAGCATATTAAGGCCGTTTTGTTTTCACCGACGAGGTTTCTAAACGTAGGAACTAACAGCCCAACATCACTGATCCCATTGTTACTCTATACTACCAGGTATAATTCGAACAATAATCTACGATAGGACGACGGTAAATAAATCCCGTTTCAGAGTCCTTAATCTGGAATCCGGAATCTCGACTTTTGGATTACATGAAAGAGACTTTCCCCCCGCGAAACTCCTCGTGGAAGCGTTGAAATTCGGGTGCAAGTGTATATCTCTAGTCGAAAATGAAACTTCAATATAAGCTTTGAAGAATCTAGCCCCCTACAGGGGGATGGGGGGGGGGGGGGGGCGATATTCCAGATTCCAGATAGATTCCGAAAAGGTATTTTGAACAGGGCGTCCATTTTTTATCAACATTATTAGTGTTCGGGGAGATACATAGGGCTCCTTAACCCCTTATAGGACCCCGAATTTTGCGGCCAACTCGTCGATAAATTTGCTGGTATCATCAACCATCGTCTACGAGCAGCGTGAGCACCCAGCAGCACGGGTAAAATCAGGCTTCACCCGTGCCGTACGACTCCTCGCGTTGTGTAACTCGGATACCAGTTTTTGCACCGTCCCCCAGTCTCACTTAGCGGCCGTTGTCGTATTAGTAGTCGTCGCCTTTTTTGTTTTCATCTACAGCTCCGCCCCTCTGAAGTTCCAAGAGAGGGTTTAAGGAAGGATGAGGCCTCAGAAACAATAGGTGCTACCACCACCGTAGCATACGTATTCTTTTCACTGACTGACCGACTGACTATACTACTGTGAAGGTGTTGTTTACTGAGCTATTAGGGGTAAAAGATCGATCGATTACCCGGCCCAGGGCGGGATATTTGGGGCCTCGGTGCCGTATACGGCCGTACGCTGACCTACCCGCTTCGTTTCAATACCTGGGGACACCGGGGAGATGTGCCTTTAGGGACCGCACGCGCAAAGCGTTTCTACTAAAAAAAAACGCTCGAAGTGAGTGTCCTCGATGCCGTCACATACATGGGAGGTGTTACCTACAGAGCTATATAGGGGTGAAATATCGATCGACTACCCAGCCCAGGGCAATCCTTGTAACACACCCTACATACTACGGCAATGGGTCCGCCAACAACAAACACTTACTACAATATGAGTAAAATAATCGGAACCTTACCGCTGTGACACTGTCCTTGATTGAGAGAAAACTGAAGCATACGTGTTTACCATGCTCCAGGTAACATGCCAGTGTGCATGGCGCTCGACTCTGAACACGTTTTTTTCACCAAACTTTCGCAGCGTCCCCCAGAGGAGGGTGAAAGCATTTATTTATTATGTTCTTAAATATCTCTTGTTGTTGGTGGGCCTGCCATGCACCAGGTATACTACTAACACTACAGCAGTAAGTAGCTCGACATGGCACCACACCCTCGCTGCCAACGAACGGAGAAAAGACCCATCCCTCGGTGGTAGAGAGGGGTTGCACCTTTCTTTGGCTCAACATTCTTTTACCGGTTGAGCTCCTCGAGCGAGCAACCACCAATAATAGTACTAAGTATACCGGTAAGTATGATACACGGTTAGTATAATACGTTTACTACGAATACAGACAGTATAAAATATACCAGGTACGCCGTTTATTCAAGACTACGAGGTATAGCGCACATAAAGGTTGGTCGGGTTGCGCGAAGAAAACTTTATTGAAATCGTGTTTCGGGTGAGATATTGAGCTCCTCATGCGAGGAGCTCAGAACATAGGGCACCCCCCCGCCCAATACCGTGGAATCTTCTCGAAGAAAGGTGCACCACACGAACTGAATGAACCGCGATGTGTTTTGTATTGCTGGTGGCGGGTAACACGCATCTGAACATCCACGACTGTTTCTATTGCTGGCGGTGGGCAATACACTTTTTGAGCGTCGACGACTGCCTTCTATCAATACAAGCACTTCTATTTTTTGCTCGATATAGAGCGCGACACTAACTCGTGTGCCAACAACAGGAGAATATCACATACATGCATGCGCGATGAGGTTTCGCTAAGTGATGCTGGAAAACATGTACGGTACCAAGTAGGCTATTTTCCTTCAAAGACACTGACCACGAGGGGAGCGCGTACTACGATTTTGCAGGTGCTATCTCAGCAGCGACGAGGAGAGGGACGCAGAGCAGGGGGCGAGGCACTCGTGGTCCCTTTCGCCCGCCACAGATGACGACGTGGTCTCCTTTTCTCCGACGACAGGGGGAGGATCCAATTCCGCGAAGAACAAGAGCCTTCTTCTGACAAGCGCCAGAAACATCGGCGCGGGTGCGATGTCTTTTACGCGGTTGGTACACCAGTTGAACTCCCTGTTGACACACACTATCTATGCTGCCACGATAGGAGTGCACCTGCTCTTTCCTGGGGCTCCTGATTAGAGCAGCTAGCTCTATTATACCGATGTGTGATACGGCCTATTTTTCCAAGGCTCCCCAAAAACCGATTATGAGAAAATGTGGACGCTTCACCTCGGCCTATCGAAGGCATTGTTCAAATTATAATATAAAAAAACAAAAAGATTGATGAACATTAATGGGGAGTTCTTCTCGCTTAATAATTATTATGATAAGCTGAGGAACCCCGTCAGTCAGCTGTTTTTTTTTGTTTTTTTTTCGAAAAAAATGCTGCCTTTTTCGTCGTAACACGCGTCTATCTGCTCAGCTACACGAACACTGCTGTTTTTTTTACAAAAGTGAAAGTGCTAAACCCGATGGTCTAACAATAGGTACACAATTATTATTATTGTTATCATGCTTGTCTTCTGACAATATAGCGTACCGACTATCCTTCCCTTAATCAGCAGTATTCCTCGTACGCCCCTGTGCCAGCCGTTTCCCATTTTCCATTCGCCACATCATTTAACCTTAGCTATATATCCTATCCATCATCAACGTCCCATCCCCAGGTCATCGGACGCATTCCTCCGGCTTCTTTCTCCCCTCCCCTAGCGGCCTGGCGGCCCCTCAGTGCTGGTTTAGACCGATGAACTCGTCGCGAAATCGCGACCTGGGTAGTCACCGAGATGATCTAGAAGAGGCGTTATTTGCTGACGCCTTTCCGTGCCAGGGACGATCCGTCCGTCCCTCCGACAAGACTTGCCGCTACCTGTGATCAATCAAATAAATCGCTACCTTCCTTTCCAAGGCGCCCAAAGCTTTCCACCGCGATGGTGGCGATTTTGTAGCTGCGCTCGTCGAACGACACCTGTCCGGGACGAGCGTAGTGGCTGCGCTTGCGTGTCCGGGACGAGCGTAGTGACTGCGCTTGCGCGCCTCAGAAATGGAGGCAGCTGACCCGTCTCGGTCAGCGCTGCCTGCCCGCATGTGAATCCCCGCTTGTGGGTCCGCATACGTGACGTCGAGGAGTATCGCTTTATTGCGATACTCTGATGCCGTACGAGGCATCTCGGAGTCCTCCCGCCTCGATGACGATGCCCATGCGGAGATCCCTGTTCGCGCGGAATTGAGGACGACAGGTAAATCACACATAGTATACTGCGGTAGGAGGGTGCACCCGCCTTCTCTGAGACTCCTCGCTTGAGGAGCTCCTTACTAGTAGTGAGTCAAAAGAAGCTTTTTATGAATATATAAAATATACCAGGTATGCAGTTTTTTTTAGCCCAGATGGGCAATCGCACAGCCTGTTCTTCGGTATATATAATTCGAATTATATACTGAAAGTGCTAACGAAAACTTTTTGTGCGACGCAAATGGGATACCCTACCGGGCTCCTCCGTCTGTCAGATATATTGCATCATAAGGCAAAAAAAGTGCTACCCCTATCGCAGCACGTGGCCACGACAGAAACGGCACAATAGGTGTATGAACGGTATCGGACGCATGCTACGGTACAGAGGTGCACCTGTCTTTTTCTCTGAGGCCCCGCGCACTCGCTCGAACAGCCCAACACCCCCCGCAAACACTGGGTTTACGAAAACAGTCACGATTGACCCGATGATCAACCCCATGGCCGAGGTACTGTAGTAGCGAACGTGTTATTATTACAACACACGATGTTCGGTAGTTGCTCAGTTGAGAAGCCCGATATCATTCAGAAACGCTTTTGGCCAAAAAAACGTGCTACCCGTACCGTAGGAGGCACCACGAGTAGTAAGTCAAAAGAGACTTTTTTTTAGAAATTCTCAGGCTTTTTTTTGTAACCCAAGATGAACGATCCTACAGCCTACATAGGTAGCTGAACGAAAACTGGAAGTGCAACACAAATGTGATAGTGTGCCGTGTAAATCCTCAGCTGAAAAAGCTCCACGTCAGTCTGAAATAGTGCCTCATGCAAGGGATCATATGGCACGGGCGCAACATATGGTTCTACCCGTAACCAGTCAAATTATGAGTATAATAGTTTGCCCCCAAAACGGGACTGCAGTTCTAAAAGGGTTAATGCGCTCTATGTCTCCCCCAACAACGGACTTGTACCCTCTTGGGAAACCAGAACGGGAAAAGCAAGGGCGGTAAAAAATGACGATGACAGCCACGGCCGCTGCGTGATGGGGGAGGGAAGGGGGTGATCCATATCGGTATCCGAGTTAGACAGAGCAAGGGGTCGTACGGCACGAACATATATATGGTTCTACCCGTACAGCTGGGCCCTCGCGCCCCTGCTCCTAGAATATTGGTTTGGTCGGTATCCCGGGGTCTCAAAAGGTAGAATGCGCATTTAAACCGATCAGCAATCCCATGGCTTACTAGGTCTGTAACGATTGTTTTGTTTTTTTTCACGAAAACACAAGATAGATGTTGAGTAGTTGAACGCTCTTAGATGAGAAGCCTCATACGTGAGAGTCATTTTGGCGTAGAAAAGCCTCCGCCCATCGTAGAACGTGTCTTTCGTTTTTTCAAAAAGTCTCGGTCGTCCGTATGACCCCCCTCCGCCGTTGAGGCGGAGGGGCCGGCTCTAGCCGCTACAGTAGTGTCAGCTCCTCCCGCGCATTCTTACCGCCACGACGACCGGTTTGTCTAAACTCAACGTCACAGCGAAGAACACCGCGATTTAGATGTGTTATCCTCAACGCTTGTCAACCGCCTTCACGGCTTCACTGCCGAGGGGCGCCAACCTACAGTGCGTGGTCTTCTCCTTACAGCCATATATCATACATAGGGTTGGTTTTCGATTCGGGTGGGTAGGCTATTGGGGGGGGGGGGGGGGGGGGGCGAAGGTTACGGTAGGGGGTTCACTTTTTGTTCATAGTTTTTCAGCCGCTCAGAGCCACTCGGCCAAGTGACTCCTCCGATCCTTTCTTTGCAGAATTTAGCATTTATTTTTGGTGCTTTTAGAATTTCGCAGTATACAGCACCGCCTGGAACTAACTGCTGTGTGTGACGCTGCGCCAATGAATCTTTTCTGAGTCTTTTTTTCGAGTGAGGTACAGAGTAGCGGCCCCTGCGGGTACCCGCCAAAAACGCGACCAATAAAAAGGGGGGCAGCCCCGGCTACCGTACGTATAGCACCAGTCGGCGAGTTGCTTCACTCATCTTTTACATCTGTAAGGTTTAATCCTGGGGGGGTTTCTGAGCGCATAGCCTACAGCGAGGCCTGATCGATTGCCCATGTTTCTATCTTATGGCTTGGTCTGACGACCACCGAACTCGTTGAAACAATGTACTGGGTCTGCTAACTGTATAGCCGCTGTTGTTGTCAGTGTCAACCCCCCGACGTGTTACTCGTATATTCTCGACGCCGAGGCAACCATGCAATACCGTACAACGTCAGCTACCAACAAGTTGTGTAACCATGTACCTTCCATGGAAGCGTCCATGTGTAACTCCATGGGAATCACGTAGTGAAACTAGAAGCTTCCATGCACTCCGTGGACGTATTCGAAGCTTCGATGGAAGCTTCTAGAAGATTCGATGGAAGCTTCTCGGAGCTTCCACAGGCTCCCCCTCGAAAACTATTACCATTCGTACCGTATACAAAACGAACAAGACCGGCATCGGAGCACCTTTTACAAGCTCGAAACTCACCTACCTGGTACGTTCTTTCACCCTCACTAAACGACCAGGGAAGGGCAAAAGAGCCAGGAGGCCCAGTGGCGAACGCTCGGTCTTCATGCCTCGGCTGGAAGAAGAGACCGAGCCCGAGTCGGACGTTGACACGGACGACGAAGCCTTTGTGAGTACCGGGACAGAGGCATCTAAAATTCCCCCGAGTGGGTATAATACCGTACAAAACACGCAAAGGTAACACAGCGCCCTAGCTCGGACGAACTTCCAGCAGTCTGATTATCTTGACGAGCGGCAGCGCTACTACGCGTAGAGCGCATACATACATACGCCGAGCGATGTATCTATCTATGTGCATTGTTATTAGTATTTGTCGAGATCTTTCCAGGGCTCCACATTTTTAGTTGTTGTGTGTGCCCTTTGTCACCCCCCTCCTTCTTGAGGAGAAAATTGCCTTGGACTCTCATCCCAGTTAGGGGGTGTGCCATCATATCACCCCTGTGGTACTGTATATTGTAGAATGCTTCCTTCGCTCATCATTTAATGTACGTATTGGACTATTACGGAGGACCATAGTTAACAGGACCTATGGTACACATAAAAATCAATATATTTAACCATTTTTACTAACAAAGTGTGGTCCTATTAACTATGGTCCCCCGTAATAGATGAGGACGCGTTCTACGATAGAGGTTGCACATTTACTGCTCAACAAGCGTTTTCTGAATAATAATACCGGGGTTTCTTAATTAACCCAAACTCGTCGCAGTGGCTATATTGTTTCGAAAAATGACGTGTTTTAGTGCTTGGGCCACAGATTATTCATCGGGATGCAATTTGTTATTTATTTGCTGACGTCAGTTTTTGGGCGAGGTATGGAGCTCCTGAGGTGAGGAGCCTCGGAAAATTCAGGGTATGAACCTCTATCGTAGAACGCCCGTGAGGCCTCCTCTGCCTCCGCCCGTGGTCCTACAGTAGCTTCGCGCGGTACCGTAAAGCCCGGTCGCAAAGTTTGTGAATGAAGAAACACACCACCTTACTAGGCTGGGTCGGAGGGAGATGGTCAGAATATGTATCGCCAGTTTATTTTTTCCTCTCTTATTTTAGTCCGTTGAAGAAGGCAAAGCTATGGTATACCACTCACTGGGGTCTCTCGTTTGGAAAGTCATATGCTCTTGTTCGATCGAGTTTCCCTTCAAAACCAGGGTGTACACGTACGACCTCTCGATTTTCACTCACTGTAAATCAGGTTATTTATACGGTAGTAGTAGGGATGTATTTAACACCGCCGGCCCGTTTGTTTCTAGATTATTGGAGTCATTCCGCCCCCTCGGCTTCCACCCACCCATGTATTGTATCAGGGTATACAGTAGGGGTATATTAACCCTGTCGACCCCTTTTGTTTTCTAGGTTGGAGCCGACTCACTTGCGGGGCCTCGTCCGCAACGTAGGTATGGGCAGATTGCAACGCGACAGCGCAAGCGAGCAACAGAGTTGACGAGGGCCAGACTATGTCCACGTGGGTCGACCATTCACACAGCTCGCTGTGTTATCAAAAGCCAGCGAAAATACATCGAAATCTGCCCTCTGCCGGCCTACTCAAGTGTTTTTTGGCATCGAGCTCTTCTTGGTATTTATTAGCAAGTCGTCTGCTCGCACCTAAAATCGTGGACCTCTCTGTCCGCTTCACTCGTACTTTTTTCGTTATTTTCTTCCTTGTGAGGCGGGCGTAGCGGCCAGTTCGCCGCGGAGCGAAGCGCCTTGCGTGTACTTATTTATGTAAGCATGACGCTGTATGTATGAAAACTTGTACCTACCTGCTGCTCGCGAAGGTCGAGCCCCGGTCGGAGACTTCTACAATAATGGCCGGGCCTCGCGCTCGCAGCAAGAACGACGGCTCGCCTGCAGCCGCTACCGGCCGGGGGGCGGGCGAGGGCACAGCCGCCCGTTCCGCGTCTTCAGGGGAGCCCCGCAGAGGGCGTGCCAGCAACATCAGCGACACTATGAGCAAAGCGAGCAGCAAGAAATATTTCACCCACCAGGTAAAAGTCGTTCTACAAACAGCGCGGAGAGCTAAAAAAGCACCACGGCACAAAAATGGCCTAACTAGTATATACGCGCATACGTACGGAGTGCTTTCGGGGCTCAGACATTTATGGCTAAAGGGGCTCTTCAATCGACGAAGCATCCAACACATTCACCTGCCTGTGGAATCCATTCACTAGTGTTTTGCAATATTTGGCTACTACTGTACATTGGATAGCCCACATCGGATTGCTCATTGGATCGAGCGTACCTTGTTGTTTTTTCTTATTATTCGGGTGTTGGGCTGACTGCTCGTCCCGGTGGTCTACGACTACTACATCAGTGGTTAGAAGAATACCGCTAGCGTTAGTTTGGGGGGCTCAACTGTCTCTATGTATGGAGCTTTTCCTCTCAAAATAGCACGGACTGTGAGGAGCGCCTGTTACTGCGTGAGTGAGTAGGCACAATTCGATGCGAATCGACGAGAGAAGAAAGTGCTGAAACCTCCTCGCGATTACAAAAATACAAGGCGTGTCCCGTAGGGGGAAGGGGGTACGTAGAAGAGCCTACTATGCGACCCGGATCTTCTGAGGTACGACTACTACGGGGTACCGTAGTAAGTAGGACCTATGGTGCACACAAAAAACTATATATTTCCGTATTTTTACTAACAATATCTGGTCCTATTTACTATGGTCCCCCGCAAATAGGAGGGAGAAAAAAAGAGGGGTGGCGGTAGTAATTGAGGGGGGAAACATACGTACTGTAGAGCTCCCTAGACGACCAGCCCCAGAAAAAGCAGGTGCACCCTGTAAGTATCGTAGCATGCGCCAAAAGGTCAGGGTTCTACACTACTATTTGATTTTTTCGTGGTATGGCCATGGTACCACCCATGGCAAACCATGGCATCCCCACGGCATCCCATGGCGTGACATAGGATTTTATGGCACGCCGTGGGGGTTGCCGGGGCATGCCATGGGTGGTACCATGGCACCCCCCGCGGCAACCACCACGGCACTCCATGGTAACCCCACGGAATGTCATGTCAACCCCCGCGGCACCCCAATGTCCACGGCACCTAGGTTGGGGTTAGGGTTAGGGTTGGGGTTCCATGGTATGCCGTGGAGGTCCGCGGAGGGTTCAGTGGTATGCTGTGGAAGATGCCGTGGAAGGTTTTGCCGCAGATGGCGCCACGGCGTGCCACGGCATGTCGCGAAAAAGGACAATAACGTATGTACCCAAGTGCACTTGGACATTCTGTTTGGCAGTCTATGTGAGTTTTCGCAAGAGATACTCTCGATCTATCTGTTCATGAGAAGGTTTGAAGACTTGCACTCCTTCGAGTTGATCATAGCGGGAACTCTTGACAGTTCCTCTCATGCCTGTCAATAGGCGCTGCTCGGGCCTTCCACCGGCCGACGCCACCGCCATCGCCATAAATGACTGTTTCTACTCCTGACACAGTGCAGTCTGACCACATATTACTCGTGTCGTCTCCACCTGGACCAGGTTCGTTAGCGAAGAGCTGGTGGGCCCGCAC
Source organism: Nereocystis luetkeana (assembly GCA_031213475.1). Taxonomy (NCBI): domain Eukaryota; class Phaeophyceae; order Laminariales; family Laminariaceae; genus Nereocystis; species Nereocystis luetkeana. The sequence goes on from JARUPZ010000004.1 coordinate 9,473,313, forward strand.
AAGTCACGTGGCGGCATCGCAGGCAGTCTGGCGCCGGGGGCAACAAATACCGGCCTGGCAATCAACATGCACAAATTTGGCTTCGTGAATGAGATGCATTCACGCATGACGGCTTTACGTGGTCCATTCGGAACACAACCCCCCCCCCCCCCCCCCCCGGCGTGCTTCATGGGCGAGCCTATCTAGTGGGCACTGCTTCCATGTGACACGGGCAGTGTGCAACAAGACACGGAGGCTGTACGTAGACGCAACAGGGGGGAATGTATAAAAAAAGAAGCACTTCAGGGTGCATCACGGTACCGTACATACTTGTTGCACTATATGGTATACAGCAGTACCCCAGGTGGCCAGGTAGCAAATACGCGGGGGTGGGGGGGGGGGGGGGGTACCGCAGGTAGCACACACGTAGGGGGGGGGCATCGGCCGGTTAGCGTTCGAAGTTTTCGGCGAAGAATCGTGATCTCACGTCCTCCATCAGAGGCACGCCTGGAGTCTCTACGAATGCCAAACCTACGCGATCAGCAGCCAGTGCAGTGTAAATACGCTGAACACGAACACGCGACGGGCATCATACCTGGTACCTGGTATATTCGAGCGTATGTATGTTCCTTCGAGGCATTGGTTTTACGTAGACCCACGGCGGGGAGACTCGCCAATCGCTTGATTTAGTGGGCGTGCACTTACAGACACTAGGAGTAGAGGAGCCTCACAACAGTGGGCAGGACGGCAACTCGAAATGGCATGGAGCTTGAGCTGGCTGTAGGTTCACCCAATCAGAAACCAGCAGCAGCTGCAGCAACTTACGGTAGGGCGGAGCAGAAATACGTACGGCAACCTTCAGGAAGCAATCTTACTGTTGAAGTGGCGTGGTACGGTAGGGCGAAGCAGAAATACGTACGGCAACCTTCTGGAAGCAATCTTACTGTTGAAGTGGCGTGGTCACTCAGAGGAGGCACAGCAACAAGGAAGCAACCGCGTTCTTGATGTGGGGTGATTGACCCCGTGTAGAGGTATCGCAACAAGGGATCAACCCCGCGCGCGTTGTTGAACCCCCGTGGTCCCGTAAGAGACACCGCCAGCAAGGCACATCTTCCGTACAATGGTCTGCATATCCGTGTACATCGAGCTTTGCGTGCCATGTGGGGTAACTTTGCGCAAGACCGGGGCGGGGGTCAGGACGGTCTTTGGGTGGAATACGGCACGCAAGAGAGGCATGGCGAGCACTACTGTACCATTCCGCCGCAATAGTCAGGACTACATTCGCTATATTACGGGTGTTTACCAGCAGAAAAAATAGTGTGTTCTGCTCTCGTGCGAGCGGCACTGCACGTGATTTACGACCCAACCAAGGCGAGGGCCGACGAGACGACCGGCTGCCTCCCTGACACAGCAACCGGCAAGGTTCGAGAAATTGATGCCAATGGATAGCATGGCAAACGAAAGAAGGGCCATACAGCCCAAGTCCAGAATGCTGGCCAAACCCACAACGCCTCCCAGACAGGGAAACACAGGTAAGGGGCGAGAATATGCCGCCAGTGAAATGAGCGGCAAATAGAAGAAAAGCTACAGTAGCCACATGTCCAGAGTGTTGGAGGCGTTCTACGATAGAGGTTCATTATATTTACTTATTTTTAAGCTCCATACCTCACCCAAAAACTGACTTCAGCAAAAATCAAAGTGCGTCCGGATGAATAATCCCATGGCCCAAGTATACAAGTTTACGTCTTTTTTTCGAAACAAGAGTGGCATTCCGACGATTTTGGGTTAAGGAGCCCTGCCATTCAGAAAAAAAACTAGCGGACATGCGCTACCTCTATCGTAGAACGCGTCGTTGGACACAGAGTACTGTCCTACAACGTGGTACTATAGTATACCAACACTATCCCACGTGAAAAAATCCACACCAGGTTGGTACCAGTGCCAAGGAACTGCGGAGAGCTTTCGTCCGACGAACTCCTTTTCCGCAAATCTTCTGCGGGCCCAATGTGTGACACCGCCATGATCCAGGTGCCTTATCAAAATATGATCGTACATTCACAACAAAAGGCGCAGCCCAACGTGGAGATTGCTAACATCGGGTGGAATGCGTGTAAAAAACCACCCACGCTTTTTCCCCCTTCAATGGGCGTTACGTCAGCCGGAAAAAATCCACTACACAACCTCAACACAAAAACGCACCGAAATGGGCCCATCCGCACATGTGTGTGTCTTCGATACCTTCACATACTCTATATAGCAACCCGGTGGCTCCAAACCTCAGGTGGCTGGGACCCCCTGCTTGCACACTGCCGGCGTAACGAGCTCCTTGTGGAGACATTGAACAAGACGGAAACCTCACAAGACGTCGACAGTCACTCGATGCGGTACGCCTAATGGTGTGCTACATTGCTCAATGTATCCATAGTTTTTTTTTTTTCCGCCTATGTTGTGCAAGATAAGGGGTGTCCCGGCCAACTGTGAAGCGCACTTGAGTCACGTGTGTATATACAACGACTACAGCCCTCACAAGCAGCGTGATCCATTCAATAAATGCCTGCGATCGCTGCGAGCCCATCGGTACTGCCACTCGCAGCCGCGGCGGAATTCGCTGGCGGCCGTGAACTCCTTCTCCGGCGTTTCTTCGACACGGCAACTGTTTCTCCGCTGTCCCCTTCCTCCCCTAACCGTACCGGCACAGACGCAACACTCGCGCTCTCATCATCTCCACCATCGACAGGGCCGACGTCTACCTGTGGCGTTGCGTTGCCAAGCCATCGGTCTTCGTCAGGAACGCCTGCTTTTCTTCCCGATTCCGCGTGCCTCTGTCGCTTTCTCGATTCCTTCCGGCGCGGTTCGCCCTTCGGGGGAGGGTCCGGTGCAGACATGCCAGTTCGAGAGGCAACTCGTGGTGGCATACGCATCGCGTCGCCCTCGTCGGTTTTAAGCAACCGCATGCCTTTCGTTTTGATGCCCAGTTTGGCCGCCTTCACCAGCACCGCCTTTTTCCGCGCCTGCGCGGAGGACTCCTTGCCCGACCCGAAGATAGACTCACCCGTTATGGCTGCCATTTTCGCCTTCTCTCCTGTCCTGAAACCCTTGTGCCGGCTGCGGTACTTAATGCGCCGCGCTGCATCTGCGTCAGCCGGGATTGGGGTGGCGAGGCGTATGCCGAGCCCTCTCGCCTGCACACGACACAACAACAGGTTGTTAAAAAAAACGAATGATTCGATAATATAAAAAAACGATCGCTGCCGCGGTCACATGTTAGCGCGGACTCTCACAGCTACGATGGAACGAATGACAGCGTTTATGACCCTAACCCAGAGTCACTGTGCTTCTGCGACATCTCTCCACCAGCAAGCACGCGCGTGCGCAGTTGCGCTTCCCAAACAATAGTTACATCTGACCGGCAGGGAGGTGCATGTTGTTCAGCCTGTGCATGTTGTCGAGGCGTGCTCAGCCGTGGACTCCCGCTGGTACTTTGCGCTCTCTTCGAAGACATCACTGTCTGGATATTGTACGCTACTAATAGCTTTTGGGCTGCCGCCGACCCCCCCCCCCCGACACTCCCCCGATATATCCCGAATGCACAATATGAACATACAATCCTATGTACAGCAGTGGGATGCCGAAAAAATGGAACTTGCCAGTTAATGCGCTGCAAATCCTGTTTCGGCGTATAACTTTACCAACATCCCCTAATACCGTTACCCAGTACAGTAGAAGACGTCTACTATGCAGTCGAAGGCTGACGAACGTCAACTTGCCAGTAAGCGCACATAGAACCTGGTCCGGTCTACAACACAGCAACACCATACGAACACATCGCAGCGCGAGAATGAACCGACAACGCCCGTCCAGCCAACAAACAGCGCTGCTCTTGCGTCTCCCAAAATACACAGCACCTCTGGATCTACTGCATATCATATTACCAGGTAGGCTGTTGATACAGTACCCCGTTCGCGCCGAAAAGGACCCCACAAGCACAAAACGGGCCCACGACAAGAGGTCGTACGTGCGTACGTATGATGCGCACGTACACGCTTCCCACAACCATGACAAGAACCCAAAACCGGGGTAATGGGGGTCGCGGGCAGAGCAGGATACCAAACAACGATGCCCAGGAAAAGGGCTACGACATAGCCTTCTTCGACTCACCGTCGCTTCCTCCTCTCTCTCGCGCTCGGCTTTTTTTCGAGAGCGCATGTTTCGCCGCAGCCGCGCGTTCGACGAGTAGTCATCTTGCGCGTGCGAGTCCGCCAGCTCCGTCAGCTGCGTCAGCACCGTCTTTCGAGACGCCGCCCTACGCTTGTCCGCCTGCTCGTGCTCCAGCCGGTAGAGGGGGTCGACTGTACCCCAGTGCCCAGAGCGTCAGCGCAGGCGGGTTAGGGGGGGGGGGGGGGGGGGGTTGTGCAGCACCAGGTTAATGTTGAGGTGTTATTACACAACTTACGGTGCAAAAAACAAAACTACGAAGCCATATAAATACTTGGTACATACCAGTACACGTAGTGTAACTTGTCTGGTAGTCATGAAGATGAGACGCGATGAGGCGACGCCGAGACATTTTTGCTGTACCAGGGTCCAATAAAAGGGGTCGTACAGTAGTAATCATATCCTACAATCGACCCAAAAAACAGAAGATCCCCCGACTGGTATGTTCACACGCTACTCTTGGCTCGGACTACCTTGTACAATGAATAATACCATGTTTCCCCCCCTGTACTACTGTAGGAATAGCTCCGTTTACATGCATACAGATCACAGAGCTACGAGTGCGAGGCGTGTTCGTACTCGCATTTTCTCGCGGACAGCGCGATACATTTTTTTTTCTACAAAAGCCGCGGTTCGACCGCACGCTTTCGTCGAGTCGTCGATCATCAACCTCTCCGATTATAGCGGCTGGCCCTCTTACACGAAATAAAACCGGAATGCTGGCCCAGGCTAGGCTTCTTATTTCACGGTCCTGTTCTACACTAACTTGGGTATACCCGCGCTCCCGAATGTAACCTTATCCCCCAAAAAGATCCAGGGTGAGTTTCTTGTGGGACTCCTTCTCGTGAGGGGGCTGATAATACCGCAGTCCCGGTTTGAGGACAAATCACTCCAATTTCAAGTGTTTTGTCCCCAAAACAGGACTGTAGTACTAAAATGATTAATGTGTTAGACTCGAGTATACCAGGAGTCCTGGTATGTACGAGGAGTACAAGCCTCGCACCTGCCAGCTTGTTGGAGACCTCCTTGTCTTGCACCCGCGCGGTCTCCGCCTCCTCCGGGTCGAACGCCATGTCCTTCTTGCGGATGCCCTCCACGTACTCGTAGTCGGTGTTCTTGGGGTCGGTCTTGATCTTCAGCACCGTGCTGCAGGAGGGACACTTCATCGAGAACTGCCATATCTTGGTGCTGTAGTACGTCCCCGCCTGGTCCTTGGTTGCGTTGAAGCGGGTTCCCTGCGACGAGGCAACAAACCAAAACGTGTTCCGACAACGATGCAGAGGAGCGGTGGGCGCGCTGTTCGTGGGAGGCTGGGGCGAAGACGCAACCTGGATTTTGTTTCGATTGAGGACTTCGTCCATAACTTGTGACATACATGAGAGAAATACACATAATATACACGGACAATATCCATCGGTCGCTGAGAGCAAGACGAGCTCGGGAAACCCTTTCTTGTGTCGTCGTTGTCATACTCGTCTTTGGGATTTACTTGCTTCAGATTTTTGCACTCGCGAGCATGCTGTAGGGAAAACTCCGTTCTGTCATCGTAGTGTCCTGCGAAATCTTTGGAATAACATCCTCTACCGTAGATATTGCACTGCAAATACTACTACTGCAGACCGGGAGAGAGGTGTAAGTAGATGCACTTCGTGGATTTCGTGGCTGATCAAGCAGATTTATAGTCTGCGCTGACAGAGCTCGAAGGCGGCTGGGAAAGAGAGCAAGTACAGCGAACGGCCGAGAGCTGCTGTACGCTGATGACGCCCACGGCAAGAATGCTGGGCGGACACTGCTGTAGCTGTTAGCCGCTGTTTATGCCATATGGCGGCGCGCGAGAGCCCTGCCCCAACAAACGGAACAGACTTCGAATGACAAACAGAAGAGGCGTGGGGCAAAAATACTCGGAACTCTGCGTCGTGTACGTAAAGCCGGATGGATACGGAGCTCCATCGTGCGTTCAGCCAATTATTACGTGAAGGTCTGTGTAGGGTGCGGGGGTGAAGGGTGCAGGATAGGGTATATTTTATTGCGCAACATCCAAAAACGGGTATACCCGGGCCGTTTTCTCCCTAAAACGGGTACAGTCCAGAATCAAGTCGAAAGCGCACTCCACGAGCCATCCGATTGGTCAAAAACAATCGTAACCGTTTTCGAGGGGAAACCACCCGGGCACACCCACAAATGCCTACCAGGTACCAGGTATACTGCTTTGTTTTCGACCGTTTTTTTCCAAGCTCGTATATCTTCGACTGGCATTTCACTCCATCCAACCACTAAGCGCGCCTGCGAATAATATCATGGACTACAGGTATCCATAGGTCTACACGTTCATACGTAAAATCCATGCACCTATCTAAGGGTATCGCGTGTGTGTGTTCTTTTCGTTATTTGTACCAGTCGACATCCAGTGCGACTGCTGTGCTGTATACTATACTACCAGGTATGGTGGTATAGGGTATATCAAACAAGTTTACCCGAGTAAAACAGACACGCTTGGCCACCATAACTCTTGCCTCTAAACACCTTGGACCCGTTTGGCACCCTGATCCGACCCAGACCTGACCCCACCCGGAGCTGCGCCCTGGCGCAGTCTGAACCTCGATACAGCAGTACGTCGAAATTTTCAACCATAGTAGCCGCCGGCAAGTGTACTTGTTTGTGGGTTATCATCCCTCAAAAATTGGTACGACAGATTTTTGCCCGATCGTCCGATAGATTTTAAAGTGTACCCGTTTTGAGATAAATCGATTTGGGCGTATCCGTTTCAGGTTTTTGCCTTTTTCTTGCTTCTCTGCTCAACCAGTGAATCAACCATGAAAGTTGCACGGTGCACCCGATTGGCAGTAGCGGTCGGCTCCGATTTTGCGTACGCCCTTGATCACTACTGCCAATGCGGTGCATGCGCGGAGCCGAAGGTGGGTGTCCGCGGTGAGTGAAGCCCCCCTTGTATAATGTATCAGGCCTGACATAAAAATTCTACCTGCTGTACCTATCAAGGAGCCTGCGTTGTTAGCACGATACATACGCAAAAACAAAATAAACCACGAGCAAAAAAAGTACTCCTGTGTACCTGTTACGTTGATACAATTGCTGCACAATTACCGTTCACGTACCAATACCATTACGTACCGGAATGACGTAATACGAGCAGCGACCAATATGAAAGGCGCCGCAGCCCGTAGCCAAGAAAAGGCGCCGCAGGTCAAGAAAGGCGCCGCAGGTGGCTGGTAAATATCACATCATGTAACACGAATAATCATAATTTTATATCATATAGCTGTTGGGTCGCACCTATGGCGGACACGTCGTGCTCTGGGAATCAAATCGTCGTTGGTTTTTCTGTATGCCATCGATTATTCTGTCATGTACAAAGTGCGTACTCCTGCTGTGTGTCCCTCAACATATCAATATGATCTTGGCAGAACAGCACGTTGCCAACACAATACCAGCACGAAAAAAATTGCAGTACAGTAGTAATACAGCAGTAGATGCAGGACCAGCACTATATACCGCACCAGTTATCTCTATCCGACTGATCCAGGCCACCCAGCGCACGGGCGACCGCACCCTCCGCTCATGGGGAAAGGCAATGCTAACTAACGTACGTAGAGCAGTACAAGTATACTGTTCAAAGAGTGTTTGCGAAAAAGTGCCGTCAGAAAATTACTTTTTCCGCTGAAAAAAAGCGAATTCCCCTCCCATCATGATCTTGGTGTGTTTGCGGACGAGGTAAACCAAATACTGCAGGCGCGATGCCTCCGAAATTGAGGAGGGGGGTGGGGATGTGCGTCAACGCGGCAAACCAAAAAAATGACGAAAAACAAAAAACAAAAAACAGCGTGCGAGTAGCGACGGCAGCCCAGCAACGGTGTCGGCGGCAGAGTTGACCACAGTGCTGCCACGGCCATCCCACGACCGCAAGCAGCAGCACAGCAAGCGGCAGCTAGCTAACGCTGGCCGCAGCTGAAGCGGCATCAGCTTGAACAACAAAAATAAACAGCATCAGCATCAGCATCAGCATCAGCATCAGCATTACCACCCGCTTCCATTTTTGCATTTTTCGACTGCTGCGCTCGGCCTACACGCGCCACAGCACCGGCGCGCTCCGCTCCCATCTGCCGCTGCCGATGCTGCTACCGCAGTATGGTGGGATTGAAATGATACACGAGCTGTCATGCGGCCGCGCTCTACAGCAAGGCGGTACTATAGTAGTACGAGTCCATTCGGATTGACGCATCCTCCACAACCCCACGCGGACGAGAGCGTACCGTGCGGCCCGCTGATACGGTACGCTCTCGTCCGCGTTTTACTCCAGCTACAGCAGCACACTTCTCGAGCCTCTTTGCTCCCAGCGGTTGTCGTCTCGTGTACAGCAAAGCAGCATGGTGCATGGAGGCATGGAAGATGCTCGGTGTTTATAAGCCATTTGTTTTTTGTTGTTTTCTTTCCCATCCTATTTAATACCAGGTGCCTGGTATCTTCGCCCTTAGATTATCTCCCTCCCACTATAGACGTTACTCAGATCCGGGGTCACAAAGCACGCCCTTCTCCCTCCTTCCCACCATGTATCGTACGGTTCACGCCTTGTACCAGGTATTTTTATCACGAGAACACTTGAGCCCTCTCTTCCCTCGCTGACTCGCATCGAATGGCACCAACCCACGCTACTACACTACAGCAGTAGTATCAGGTAGGCGCTCTCCGCAGTTGATTCCGTTTATTATTTCATAGCAGGTATATTTTTCAAAAGATAAACTCAAAAGTTCGACCCCGCGTGGGGTTTAACACTCTAGCGTATACTCTTAGCACCTTCAGGACAGCAGTCCCGTTTTGGGGATTTACGGGAACAAAACTATTCAGAATTCAAGTGTAATGTCCCCAAACGAGACTGCGGTTCTCAAAGGGTTAAGAGTTTATGCTGGAGTTTGAATCCCACGCGGGTCGAACTTTTGAGTTTTATTTAAAAAAAAAAAAAAAAGCGAATCAACTGCCGAGAGCGCCAACTACTCTGCTGTAGTAGCGTGGGTAGGTGCCATTCGATGCGAGTCAAAGAGGGAGGAGAGGGCTCCTAAATTCTTACATGTTCCTCAGGAAATTTCAAAAGGCGGGGCTAACACCAACCCCTTCAGGACAGCAGCCCCGTTCTGGGGATAAAGCTATTACGGGGGGCCATAGTAAATAAGACCTATGGTGCACACAAAAACTATATATTTACCTATTTTTACTAACAATATTTGCTCCTATTTACTATGGTCCCCCGTAGTACTTACCAGGTATAATTTGAGTGTTATGCCCCCAAAACGGGACTGCGGTTCTATCAAGGGTTGACAACATTCGAGGGTAGCACTAGCCCACCGGGGCGACCGACCGGCTGGAGATCATTATCTTCGCACATCTTCTTCTCTCTCCTTCCAACTCGTAACTCAGATCCGGGGTCACATAGCAGGCTCTTCTACCCCCTTCCCGCTACGGTACGTGCCTTCATTTTCATCGCGAGAAGATTTCAGCCTTTTCTTCCCTCGTCGACTCGCATCGAATTGTGCCTACCCACGCCGCTGCAAGGCGCTCTCAACAATTGAATCCTTTTTTTATTTTTGCAAATAAAGTCAAAGTCCGACCCACCTGGGGCTCGAACCCAGGACTCAAACAAGTAGAATTCGAGGTTAACCACTTGAACCACCGGGGGGTTAAAATGTACCGTACATTTCGTCGAACTCCTATTATAACCCTCTTATTAGGACTGCAGTCTCGTTTTGGGGACAATTTGGGACAAACTACTTGGAATTTGACTGGTTTGTCCCCAAAACGGGACTGGAGTTCTTCATCCAGTGGAGAAATAATCTGTTGCGCTTGCGAAAAACAAACAAAGCGTGCCGTCTGCTGACTGACTGCTGTCTAATAATAATAATGGTGCACTGAGTGCGACACAGGTTCAGGGGTCGACGCACTACTGCTGTTGCTACTATTAATAGTATGTTAAAACAAATAAATAAATCTGCGTAGGTGATGGTACACGCTTTCCGTAACGATTACACAGCATTCACAGCTATTATTACATAAAACACACTCAACAGCAGTAGACATGCTCCTGCTGCTGCATGCGCTTGCTACCGAGTGTATCAAGATACCTGGTACCTGGCATACGAGTAGGAGAAAGTACGTACGTACATGGGAGTATACCTGGTGCATGCCGAGAGCAAACAAACCTTTCGAGTGCAAGCCCAATTACAGGAAAACAGCACCAACGCCGCACGTCAACACTATTAATAGCTGTGGCCAGCCACGCACGTTGTGGTACTGCTACGAGTACACACACGAAGCTTTTGTGATGCATGGTAAATTATTGTACGTGGGAGCCTTGTTTTCTGGTTCTAACAAATCAAAGTATGCAACTCTGCAAGATACAAACTCAAGACATTTTTGTTGTCGGTGCGGCTAATGCTGGTGCCGCGGCTGCTGCCGCCAGAACCGTGCGGGGAGGGGTGATGGAGCCGCCAACAACGCCGCCAACTACTACGTATCTACGGGCAGTACGAGTAGGATGAAGTAGACAACTCGGGGAGTTTGGATGATGCAGCAGTGTGTTCTTCGTTCTTGCTATCCGTCGACATCCAGCGCAACAACAACCAGTGTCCGTGCTGATTCTTCAATCCTAGGAGATAAAAGCTCCATATGGTCACAAAACTACGCCACACAGATATTGCATTGTTATGAAGGAACAGGAGGAGAGTAGACAGCAGCAGTGCAATGCCATATGCCATCTCACGATGGTAACTGCTGTACAGTACTTGCAGACTTGTAGCTACAACAGCAGTAGTAGAGTAGGACGATAGGACTCACCCGGCCGATGTGTCGCCCGCACCCAAGGCACCACCCGTGCACCGGCAGCTCGAAGCGGATTTTTCCGTACTTCTCGTACTGGTTGTGACCGTTAGACCCCTGAAACTTGGAAATGCCCCCCATCTCAGGTCTCCACTCCGGAGGGTAGTACATGTTATCGGCGCGAGCCGCGGCGAGCGTAGACATGGCAGCAGCCGCCTGGTGCCTGCTGCAGCAGCAAGCAGCTCGCGAAATAAACTGTACCCTCCAGCGCTGTTTTTACGCGAGCTGTCTCCCTATCTTTAACGGTGGGCTTCGATTCGGCCTCTTTCACGCAGAAGCACTATGATGACGCTGTGTTCGATCCCTTTCCACCTGGCGCAGTGGTACCCCTTGCCTCCAAGCTGTAGGCAAACTCGTTCCTAAGTCTCCTGGAACGCGGCCCCACTGGATGCTTCACAACAAAACGCAAGCGTTCTGATTCGTTGATCGAATAATAACGCCAAATATATGTGGGCAGGGGATGGTTTGTTCTATTCCCCTTTTCCCGAGTCCGAATGCATTTTTATCTAAAAATTAGTGGAAAACGACAGAGCGCAAGCGACTGACACACCCGTGAGGCAAAAACACTCGCTTTCAGTGTGCGCGTCCTGCTCTTCTCCTTCCTCCTAAGGTTTACTGACCTTCAAGGTCCCGTACACGGCTCGAGTCTTTCCTCACCCAGGAGCCGTCGCCGACGCCGAAGGAAGCGATCTCGTCCTCTCTCCGCGTGATCAGGAAGAATAATCGTGAGTTTCCCGGTTGTCGGCAGGGTGCACCCCCCGCAAGCAGCCAGACCTGCCCCGAGATTTAGCCAGCTGGTTCTGTTGTGTGTTGCTGTGCCAAGCCCGAAAAAAAAAAAAGTTGGTGGAAGGATCGCACTGCCCGTTAGGCCGCTTGCATTCCTTGGGCGGCGGCCCGAGATCCATAGCCGGTTTGCACACATCCTCTCGTTGAAATTCGGATCCGCGATCGCTTCCCGCCCGCCCCGGCCACAGAGATCGAAAAGCGATATGCCCGAAACCGAGTTCGGTCATCCCAAACAGGGTGCCTCGCGGTTCGTGAAAAGAAAAGGGTCCGCAGGGGCAAAACTAGGAGGGGCAGTGAGGAGCACAGGCTGACACTGATGTATCAGGAGGAAAGAGAACAAGGTGTTCCATATGCTCCCCAAAGTGTCGTGGTAGGGCAGGCCGCTGCTGCTCTCTCTCGCTGTATACACGCGAGCCAGATTCCCCCGGATAGATATCCGCATCATCATATCGCACGTGGGCAACCAACAACGGGCGTGCCCCCCGGCTTTTTTGCGCGGGAGGAAAACAAAAACGAAAAAAGGCAGTCAGTCGTACTACGTACGAGTTACTTTTACTTGTTTCTAGACAAGTAAAAAGCCCGCCTGCGCGATTTTTTTTTGTACCACCCCACAGCGCAGACGACTTGTTTGTTCCCTCCGATTTTGTTTTGACCGGCCGGGCCCATGCCGGCGCAACGTTGCTTTGTCTACTGATTGATGTGTCCCACGGCAGCCTTGTGTATGTTGTACATAGACCCGCGCTCGTTTTGGTTGTCCTGTGGGTTGCAACTGGCCGCTGGCCGCCGGAGCTTGCGAAAGAGAGAGGAGGTGGGGGGGGGAAGAGGCGAAGAGAGCCAGAAAGAGCGACCGAGACACGCACACCCACCCACCCAGCCGAATTTTTCTCGCGCGCACTCACTGACGCGCAAGCAAAGAGCGATCACATAAAACACATCGCCTTATCTATCGTACAGCAGGACGAGCATCATACGGCAGACGCGCGCAACTCAAACTTCGAGTAAACACCACTTGACTTTCACCCTGCTGGGGTTTGAATTTTGTCTCTCACATTATGTATGCATACATAGACTTGCGATAACTGCCGGATGTACTCACTTGCGTGTTGGTTGTGTGTCATCCCTCAGGATTACGAGAAACGGCTGGCAAAGATAAGATAGCAAGCAGCACAACAACAACACCGACAACAACAGCAACACCGCCACCACCACCCCCACCACCACCACCACCACCAGGTACAGCTACACCATTAAGAAGATGGCAGCCATGATGCTTCACCAACAGCAGCAGCAGCCCTACGACGACGAGGGGGAAGAGCACGGGTACGAGGAGGAGGAGGAAGAGGAGGGAGGGGGGTACGAAGGCGCTGCCGGCGGGGGCGCCGGGTCGGCCGGGGGTAGGACGCCCGGAAAGCGCCGCAAGAAGAGGGCGTACAAGAAGGCACCCAACGCACCCCGCAGGGGCAGGAGCGCCTACGTGCTCTTCTCGATGGACGCTCGGGAAACCGTCAAAGATTCCCTCCCACCTGGCTCCAAGTGAGTGCTATTGGTATGTACCTGGTACTCCGTAGTACGAGTGTATACAACAGCAGCAGGAGCAGTCAAGCAATACCCGGTAGACTGCCGGACACGGGAGATCGTGATGGGAGTGTGCACTACTACTGCTGTCTGTAAGTAAGGAAGCTACAGCAGTACAAGCAGGACATCTATACCACGTACAGGTGCGAGTATATATTTATAGATGTAAATAAGAAACAGGAACACTGGCTGAAGTTGGATTTCTTATCTGGGGAAGATTGCATCAACATTGTATTCTACAGCAGTTATCTATATCAGGTATTCATGACCGCCCCCTGATTTTCTCATTCACCTACCTGGTACGTGTTTATCTCAGCCTGGCCTTCTTCGTATAATATTAATATTAATAGTCGTCCTGTGTATCCTGTACTGTATACCGGGTACAGTATAGGCTCGCGAATAAGAAACGCACACGTACGTAAATCTGATCAAGCCTTAAAATATCGGTGTGGCACCATCATTGTTCCACCTCGAGCATGGCCCGTGTTATAGGTACTGCTGTATGACACCTGGCCCCGGCAGGATTTTGTTATAGCGCTCGCCGCTCCGCATATTTTCTTAACCCTTTTTTCTTAACGTGCCCCAAAAAGTGGGCCCTATGTTCTTTTTTGCAGCAATAATAGCACTCCTTACTCGCTGGCCTATATTCTAAGTCTACTGCTGTACCAGCAAATACGTTGAAATTTCTTACTTTTATTTATAATTCAGTTGTTGAATGCTATTGGGAGCTATCATTACTGATTAAGTATACCAGGTCGTAAACTTCGTGCTACTATTAATAATAAGAAGTACTCGTTCCTGGTACTCGTAATTGTTGGGAAGCTTGCGCGTGGAAGGAACCTTGGCGGCTGGAAGATCGGATCCGTTCGAATTGTCGCATCGGTTGGAGGCACGGCAGTAGGTTTCGAGGTTTTTGTGTGAATACACAGCGGTGTACCAGGCGACTGGCCTCTTTGCCTCTAAGAACAAACAGGGTTCTGACCCTGCCTGAATTTCTCGCTGCGGAAGAGGTGTGCGAGTACTCAATCTAACTTCGAGATAAACTCGCTAGGATTTTTTGTTTCCGTGTAAATCTTCAGTTTCCGTGTAAATCTTTAATGTCAACTGGCTTTTCCCATAGTTTTTATTGTGCTCGATTTTTTTACCAGGTACTCTTAGGTTGTTTGGGACAAACTACATGGAATTTGTACAGCAGTATCAGTTCATATATTTCACTCTGGCAGAAGGGATACTCATATTATTGGTACCACAGGTGTTCTTACTGTGGTCGTTATGCTCCAACACCTAAATTCACTTACCAGGTACGATACTTACAGCAGTACGTGTAAACGATGATAATCGTGATTTCATCCTGATGTTCGAGTACTGCCTTAATATGAGTATTCATGACGCTTACGCGTTGTCAAGTATGAGTACAGCAATATTATTAATAGTAGGAGGGTGGCCTTCGCGTGTCAGATAGTGACTCGAAGATTACTCGAGATCTTACGGACTGGCTGACGGAGTTAACTACTAATACAACTGCTGAAGGTAAGTATAACTGAGCAGGTAAACATACCATCCAGATTTGAAATACCAGGTATATACTGCTCCGAATGTACGGTATGATTGGCTTTGGTGTGCACGAGGAACCATACGAGTAGCCAAGACTATCGCCATCAACACCAGGTATATATTAATATTAACCGTAGTAAATCATGGCAGCTGAATCAATCATTCGTCGCCAAGAAAACCTAAGCCTTTTTTTATTTTCAAAAATATTACCTGGAGTAAGTGTACATGCATACGAGCACGCACCTGGTATCTGCAGTGTATTTGCCTGGAACTTGATGAGTAGTAAGACGGAAGATCTGAAGATGGGGGAAATCGGGTGGGTGTGGAGAATGGGGAAGGGGAGAGACTTGGGGGGGCGGGGGGTGCATGCATGACTGTTTTTGGCAGCTATATGCGGTGCATGGGTGCGGATGGCGTTGTAAAAAAAATACGGACTACAATTCCCGCATGATAAGACCATATAAAACCTACAGTACGCGCGAACGAAAACCGCAGTGCCCGCGATCGAAGTATCACACACCACTTGCAAAGATGAGTTTCGATCAAACCCTCGCTCGATCTCACAGCCGTTGTTTTTTTTTTTTATATACTTTTAATGAGGACATACCACAGCTATATGCCCCCAGCTAAGCAGGTGCCTTATCATCCTATCAGATGATATGATAAATATAAAATAAAAATATGTATGAATGTCTTGCAGTTTGGGTCCTCGGCCAGGAAGGAGACAGAAGGAGTGAAAACGAAAATGGAATGGATGGGTCCATGGATCGAGCCGAGGGGTTCGGAAGCGACGGAGAGGAGAGAGGAAGGGGCCAGAATACTGCTGTAGCGGTCGAGGATTGGAGATAGCTTATCATACGAGTATCAATGATTGACTCTTGACGCTTGACTCGGACCACCGGATGCAGACACAGAATGCAGTACTATACCTGGTATGTAGCAGCAGTAGCAGTCGCCCTTGCGATTTATGTAGAAAAGCAAATACAGGTACGTGAACACGTGGCCTGCAACCTGCAATGCAAATCTGTGAGTCTACAGTTCGAAAGGTACTGCTGTAGTTTTATGTTCGTCATACATACGCTGTGTGTGATACCTGGTACATATTCGGAAAAATCGTAGGGAAACACCTCTCAGCTCTGAACGAAAAATTCCTCGGACCTCATCTTTGCAAGCTCGCACAGATGCTTCCGGTTCCTGGGAGTGACAACGTGAAGTACTTCCGAGAGAAACTATTTCAGGCACATCGTGTAATTGCAGTATGTGGGTTTTACGTACTACTACTGTCTTACTGCAGGATACTGCGAGCACTCGCAGTATGCGGCGGGCTTTACGTGCTGCAGATACTGACTTATCTGGCGGTATTTCGGGGTTCAATACTTCGTGCAATACTGTGTAGCTTTTTTCAAATATTTGATGTTCGGTGCTGCTGGTTCTGCCAAGTACTGACAGTATTTCGTCCGTTGGTACTGCTACTACTCGGAGTACCCAAACTCTGTCAATATCACATGCGCGGTACATACTGAGTTCCAGGTATGCGATATACTTCGACCATCTGTGCACCGTTCCGATAATTCCATCCCTATTTTATTGCAGAAAGTACTCAAAGATGATCCCTCGTGTGGGAGTTGGAGCAAACTACTTCCGGGGGAGGCAACTGGAGTATTTGAAGCACCGACATTATTTCGGGCGTATTTTCTGCGAGTACTCTCAGTTATGACGGGTTTAATACTCTCGAAACTCTTTTGAGTATTCCAGGTGCTTCGGACGTTTATACTGCGGGCGCTGCTTGTACTCGGCCCCCTGCACTGCTCATGCTGCCAGTACTCGCAGTTTTTGTTGCTTCAGTACTGCTCAAACTCCCAGTACTGCAATGCCCTCAGTATTCGGAGTATGAAGTGCACTCGATACTCCGAGTATACTCGGAGCATCTGTGCAAGCTTGGTATGCATGTATACTGTCTGCTGTACCTGGTATTATATACCTGGTATATGTAAGTAGTACATACGCGGTACGGTAGGTAGCCCGTTCTGACGGACCCTATGCAGAGGTTCTGATACGGGGTTGGATGCCCCTTATACACTATTAATAGTATACTCGTGCCAGGTACCAGGTATATATTATCATCACTTTTCACTCTCCAGCTTCACTCGTATTAATAGGAGGTTTTACCCCCAGCACCCTTCTGGACAGGCCGTTTTCACAGGTCTCTTCCCTTCTTCCCCCCGGCACGACGTACCTTCATTTTTTTGTCGCGCATAGGGTTCATTCAGCATTCCCACTGGTGGTCGATTTTCATGGGATGTTGCTCACTCACGCTCTCCTCGCGCTTTCCGCTGTGAACAGAGACAAGTACTACTCGTAGTCATTTTTTTTTTTTCAAGAAAAAGTCCCCGCGAGTGTGCTCTCGGTGAAACTCGAGTTCACGAGATTTGAGCTACGTAGGCACGCGGACCACTTACCAAGCCACCGCCGGGGACGCCGAACTACCCACGTCCCTAGTCGCGGTGCGCAGAAGTTTGAGGTCCCTTTTATACCGTTTTATCTCTTCGCGGGGTCCCGTGAACGGACGGGTGCCTACTGCTGCTGCTGCTGCTGCTGCTGCTGCTGCTGCTGCTGCTGCTGTACACGTGACATGCATTACGTTACTGCTTTACAGCCGCAGCCAGTTCATTTTTTTTTCTGGGTGAACAAAAAGCAACGGCTGGGAGATCGAGGAACTCGTCGAAACTCATATTTGCAAGCTGCGTTTGATACTTCGATCTCGCGTGCTAAGTAAAGGTTTTGTGTGGCCTCAGCAGTCCGTATATGAGGAAGACAAAGTCTGGAGCTGCAGAGTTCAAGGAGTGGGTGTGTCCATGTTTGTATACCAATATATACTTTAGGGTGTACTGGTATGTCAGCAGACTTTCTTGGTGTCAGTAAGTTCAGATTGAAAAAATAAAATAAAAACGGCTGTGAGAATGTGGATTTCGTCGAAACTAGTGTTTACAAGCTGAGTGTAATACGTCCTGAGGCCACTCCTTATGCAGTCGGATTTGCAGTCAGTTGGAAATGGTACCATCGGCACGTTCACACAAACTTTTGCCCCGAAAATGTGCGAAGTTGCTGTTTCTCGCCTCGGCATGACTTGGACTTTTCTCCAAGACCTATCTAGAGCTGTTTCCCGCTTCTCCAGGTGGCCAGTTGCACCATATCACCTCCGGTACTTTTCCGATCCAACTGGGTCAAATACGATCACGATCAGAGATCGGATCGGAAAAAAACGTTTTTTCCGATCCAATCGGGGTTTGTAATCGTATTTGACCCAGTTGGATCGGAAAAGTACCGAAGGTGATTTCCTGCAACTGGGCACCTGGAGAAGCGGGAAACAGCTCTAGATGGGTGTTTTTTCCGATCCGATCCCTGATCGTAATCGTATTTCCAGTAGATCGGAAAAGTACCGGAGGTGATTTCGTGCAACTGGGCACCTGGAGAAGCGGGAAACAGCTCTAGATAGGTCTTGGATAAAAGTCCAAGTCATGCCGAGGCGAGAAACAGCAACTTCGCACATTTTCGGGGCAAAAGCTCGTGTGAACGTGCCGATAGTACCATTTCCAACTGACTGCAAATCCGACTGCATAAGAAGGGGCTTGAGTTTGTACCAGGTATGTCCTACCGGTTTAATTTGGGATCGTGGTGGATATGCATCTCGTATCCCAGGTATAAGAAAAACTGAAACTGTACGTATAATTCAGGAAGTTTGTGTGACTCATAATCGTGTTCATAAGTAATAAACATAGAATCTCGAAGGTTGGATGTGTTACTATATTTTGGCACTACAAATCAGTAATTAAGGATGTGTCAGGCGTGTAATCTCATCATACCTGGTATCACCTGTATAGTATGCGCGCACAGGGTATTTGCTCGTTCAAGAGAATCGAACCACTTGCGCGCGCTGCGCAGGGAAAAGTGGTCAATGCGTTGGGTGTGTCGTTTTTTGCTCGATTTTGTCGAGTTTCGCTGTTTGCTCAGAGCTATGTCGTGATACCGGTACAGTAGGGGGCAAGGCAGTTGACCCTTCCCTGCTGCTACTATTTCTTGCCTTACTTACATCCCGATTTAAGGCCACATCTGCCTTTAATTCAACCCTTTTAGAACCGCAGTCCCGCTTTGGGGACAAACCACTCAAAGTCCAAGTAATTTGTCCCCCAAAACGGCACTGCGGTCCTGAAGGGGTGAATCGGGATTGGGCCGAAACCGACCTTTTTGGCGGGATATCGCTCGGGATGAAGTCCGAAACTGGCCAGAAGGCGCGAGAGATCGCTCGGACACCATACTGGCGGAGTACAAAGTCGTGACAGGCCGACTTGACCTGTCATTATCTCTACCTTTGCCTTATATCAATGACTGCCTTCTTGTGGAACACGCAAGATAACACGCCCCTTAGGGCCCATCTTGACGAAAAAAAATTATGATTGTAGAATCGGGAAAAAAAAACGATTTGATTCGAATAGAATTTCGTGAAAAATATGAATAAAAACCTACCGTATATATTTGACCATTTTTACTATTAATAACAATATTTGGTATTAACTATGGTCCCCCATAATATTACGGGGGGCCATAGTTAATAGGACCAAATATTGTTAGTAAAAATGGTTAAATATATAGGTTTTTATGTATACCATAGGTCCTATTAACTATGGTCCCCCGTAATAGTGCGAATTTCCCGACACGATTTCCTCCAGCACTAGGGGGGCGGGTGGCGCGCACAACGAAAATGGCGGCGGTGGGAATATCTCGTTGATATATTTTCATTCACACGTATGTCGCTCGGCGTCGGCGCCCTCCCTCCCTCCCCCCCTCCCCCCCCCCCGGTTTTTGAGACTTTCAGCGTGGATATTCGTTCGAAGGGGTGTGCTGTATTATCACACGTGTGGGTTGGTGTGACCACCCGTGGGATCCTGTACGCGGCACTATTGTTACTTATTTATAGGATAAATAAGAGCCTGACGAATGGCGTGGGCGGTCGGACATGCCACATGCATGCCCGCCCTTAAAAAGGCATAAATACGAAGATCGACCGAGAACTGAAGACAAGATCATTTACGTGCGTATATAGCTACGACACTGCTGCTGTGTGTATGTTATGACCGGAATAAATCCACGTAGTTACGTTTCCTTTCATATTTCGTTCTTCTGTTTTTCGCGCCTCTTTCCTTTTGTGCTCTATATGTCAACTGCGAGTAATAAGTAGTATATACCAGGTATACTGTTGCTGTCGCCGAGGGTTTCACCAACGCCTCCCCCCCCCCTCCCCTACCCCCTCCGTCCCCACCCTCCGTTCCCACCCTCAATACCAACTCTAACCCTAGTAACGCTAGCCCCTAACCGTCCCCACCCTCAATACCAACTCTAACCCTACCTAATCCCTAACCCTACCTAATCCCAGCCAACCCTAACCCGAATCAAACCCAACACCAACCCTGTAACCGACGCATGCTACGTGCGATAGACATATACAGATATAGAGCAGTTCTTGGCTAAAGTATTTTCTGAATGACGGAGTTTCTTAACCCAAAATCGTCGGGGAATGCCATTTTTTTCTTTTGATCGTTTTTTCATTTTTTATTCAATGTATGGCATACTCCTGTACCTGGTGTGATTTTTCGTCGGGTTGCCCTTTTCACTTTTTTTCCGAAATCGGCTGACGTGTATGACAGGAGGTGTAGGCCTCCCTATCCCAGGAACCTCAGTAACATGTTGGTGCTCCGACTGCTTTAACTCTCTCTGCCTTAACCCTCTCACTACACTGCAGTCCCATTTTCGGGACAACCCAGTCAAATTTTAAACCAGGTAAGTAGTTTGTTCCCAAAACGGGACTGCGGTCCTAAAAAGGGTGTCAGACCCTCAATCCCGCAATGTGCGATCGTGCCGGTACCGGTCGTCCTCTCGACGGCCCGTCGCAGCAGGGCTCGTACAATATGGCGTTATTTTGGTCGTGTGCACCTTGTTTTCTTCGCCGGCAGCAGTGCTTTGACTAATATATATATATATATATATATATGTATCAGGTGCCTGGTATGATATATAATACCAGGTAAATATTTCAAAATTAATACCAGTATAATATATACCGGGTACCTGGTACCGGTATATAATAATTTGTATATATTGCCTGGTGCGAAAACCTTCTTCGACTGTACTGCTGTGTACATACAGAAACAAGGGTCTCCGTTTAATTTCAAGCTACTTTTCACCGGAACGGGAGGGCGGTCCTTGACAGGTTATAAATAACTTCAAACCCTTTTAGCACCGCAGTCCCGTTCTAGGGACAAACTAGTCAAATTTCAAGTAATTTGCCCCTGTCTCGAACGGGTTAGTTGTAAAAATATGCCGGCGTTTGCCTTCTGTGATAGCTGGTGGTATTCTGAGCTTTTGTTAACCCGTTTAGTCCTGCAGTCCCGTTCGTGGGACAAACCACTCAAATTATAGGTGGTTTGTCCCCAAAACGGGACTGCAGCCGTAAAAGGTTCCGAGGTCAGAATATCACCCGCAAGAAGAGTACAATTTAGTACTTGTACGGCTGTAACAGCGTCGGTGCTATGTAGCTTTGAAAATATAGCCCAGATGTACAAAAAAAAGTTTTTTTTGTCCATTTTGGCGAGCCAGTATTTTACTAATAAGGGAGGCTCGCTTCACCTTTTACTCCGCCGCCGCTTTTTTGTACGAGAAACGCACACGCGCGTGCTGTTCCTTTTGTATTACGGGGGGCCATATTAAATAGGGCCTACGTTGCATACAAAAACCTGTACATTTCCCTGTTTTTTCTAACATTATTTGGTACTAACTACTACAGTATGGTCTCCCGTAATTGTTTGAACTTTCTCTGGTGATGGTTTCTGTACGTATACCGCCGTACATACCTGGTATTTTTTGTACGTACGTATACCGTATACCCGACATGTCACGCGGGTGGTAAGATTACACACGACACACCAGTACACACCCCCTCGGCCGTTTCTTTTATCTTCAAGCTGAGTCGCTCGAGAAATGGAGAAAGTGCTAAACGCCGAGACTTGCTTGCGTCTATGGAAATATCCACACCTCGGACAGATCATCCACAGATCATTGATTCCCACGTGATGATCTAGGTCTTTCAAGGCAGATAAAGATTTATATCCCCGAGCTCGTGTGTTCTACAGTGTCTCGTGTCGCCTGGTAGAACCCGTTTAGTCTATATGATTCACGCTGTTTCCTGGGTTGGATCTGTACTATTACGGGGGACCATGGTTAATAGGACCAAATATTGTTCGTAAAAATGGTTGAATATATAGATTTTTATATATACCGTAGGTCCTATTAACTATGGCCCCCCGTAATATTATAATATAGTATTAATAATAACCTTTGCCAACTGCAAGTGAGGAACGAGATGATCTGTGCGTTGGCAGCGGCAAGTGAGGAACTAAATGATCTGTGCATGTTGAAGATAGATCATGATCTGTCAGAGCTGTGGAAATAAATATCTGGACGAGGGCTTCCCGAGGCCACCCCCTTTGTTGCGTTTTTTACGTACTCCGCTTGCGTTGGAGAAAATAGGCTCAGAAGTTCAGCCCGGAGACGTACTCGATAGGAGAGAATGTACTCGATATCATGCATGGCCGTAGTCGTATGCCCATAAGACCCTCGCATCCCTGCGATGCCGGGACGGAGCATGTCGGGTTTTTCACCGACCAGGCAGACATTGCTTGCACCAAGCGCGGAGCGCCGTGAGGTGTCCGGCGAGTCGCATGAAGGGTGAACTGCATCCTACTGTAAGAACCGTTCGTGAGGCGGACTTGCATATGGATGACAGCTTCAGTCAGGGGGTTGGGGGGGGGGGGGAAGTGTTGTCTCGCGAGGTATATGTACGGTAGTATGTGCAGTGAAAAAACTACAGTACATAACTACACTCGTTTGGGCTGGTCGGTGCTACTTACCCGGTTGCTCGCACTCGCCCGTGCCCGGTGGCTGTACTTATTTTGTTCTTTAGCTTTGAAAAGTTTTTTTCATGTTCCTTCGTTCTTGCTCGGTGGCAAACGTGCGAGCAGCTACTGCTGTAGCTGGTACGAGGCACGAAAGCCCGCTGTGTTTTCCCTTTTCAGCTTTGGACACCCGCGGGATTTCATGGCAACCACAATCCTGCAGGAGAACCATGTCGAAGGCACCCGTGCTAAATTATATATACATACCCGTGTTAATTGTGTTCTGACGTTCATCCTGTCTATGTATCTGGTAAGTATGTATACCCTATCCCCGACATGCAGAGCCATTATATTCCTACGGAAAACCAAGAAAAACGAAACGAAAGACTCGCGTCACGCTTCGCGACCGCTTTTGTACCAACGCGCTCGGGTGTTGTTCTTTTTCGTGGTAAATTTGTTTTGTTCTTGATTGTGGTATGGGTATATATATACCTGGTATATATTATATATATACATATATTTATTTTGTGCGCTGTTGATCTCGGCTGAAAAAATGCTCGCGCCTGTTAATAGTATGGATGAATGCGGACATGCGCAAATAGTGTTGGCGGTGTTTTAACGTTTGAACAAAGTTGAAAAAAAGGAGTATCATGCAGTGTTGGTACGAGAGAAGCAGTCGCGCAGAAAGCGGGAAAGTTTTCAAGTGTCGGATCCGTGGGCCGGATGCGGGGGGGGCTGGTACGCGGGTCAGTAAAAAACAAATCCCGGGTCATGCACCTGTATATACTGTTGTAGTATGTGTAGCATATTAAGGCCAGAGGAGGCCTGACGTGTCTAAAAAGACCCGTGACTGACTGCCTCCTATACTGAAACCTGAATATTGAGGAGAGGAGGGCGTCCAAGTAGACCGGTGACTGACCCCCCCCCATACTGAAAGTAGTATATTGAAGCATTGACGTGTCTGCAAAGACCGGTGGCCGACGGCGCCCTCTACACTGAAAAACTACTGCTGCAGTATAGTAAGGCCATTGGAGGCCTTAACCCTTTTAGAACCGCAATCCCGTTTCGGGGACAAACCACTCAAGTTAAGAGTAGTTTGTCCCCAAAACGGGACTGCAGTCCTAAAAGGGTCAACGCGTCTAGCATATTATGGCCAAAGGAGGCCTTGACGCGTCTAAAACGACCGGTGACCGTTTGCGCCCATTAACCTGAATCTAGGATGTCGAGGCCAAATGAGGCCTTGACGCGTCTGGAGAGACCGGTGCCTGACTGCGCCCCCGACTTTAAAAATATGTTGTTACGGCCAAAGCAGGCCTGGCCTACACTTTATTACAAGCAGTATATCGAATCCAGAGGAGGTCTTGACGTGTCTGAGAAGACCGGTGACTGACCGCCCCCTACACTGACGTGAACCTACACGTAGTATTTTGAGGCCAAACAAGGTCTTGACGCTTCCTAAACAGCCTGACCTGGCCTGCCTCTTTCGGTTTTAAGTACGTTCGCCGGCGGGCCGGTGGCATCGGTATACAGCAATAAACGTACGTAGGCGTTCTCGTCTTGCGTTACAGTAGTATTGATAGTAAGCTGTCTCTCTCCCTGAAGAAAATAATGGTGACAGCAGCCGACCGACCGGCAGGCAGGCAGGCAGGCAGACATCCAGGTTGGTCTGTTATCTTACCAAGTACTTGGTAGTCAGTTCGCGGGTCCATTTTTTTTCTCTTCCTTTTTTCCTTCCTCTTTTTCCTCTGCTGTGCGTCCGTCCGCCCGCCTGTCCCCCGCGCACCTACATACTGCGGCAGGCTACGCGGCCTATACTGACTCTGACTTACACCTACTGCTGTTTTTTACGGGGGAACATAAGAGTTTGTATTATTAATAGTGCCAGGTATTAATAGTAGTTAGAAACACCTATGGGGGGTATATATAAGAGGGGTGTTCGTATCAGTTTTTAATCCGTGGTGGGTTCTGATTTTAGCAGTAGCCCCCTCAACGGTATAGTACTGTGGTTCCAAAGTTCATGTTTTTATCTCCGTTTGTCTACACCAAAAGTGAGCGCTTTCATTTTATCCCTTGACAGACAGCAATTTTGCCTTGACATGCCTTACTACTAGGTTTTAGTGTGGAACAACCTGCCCCAAACCCTGTGACAGCCCGCACGTTTTTCCTTGCTTGACGTGCCTCCGGACGTATCTGGTCTACACGTCTGCACCTCTTGTTTTCTCTTGCTCGGCCTGTTCAGTTTTGTTTGCGTTTGCGTTTTTTTTTTGGGGGGGGGGGTACATGCGTATTCGCTCCCTCTTTTCCCTCTTCGGACGCCCTGGAGAGGAAAAGTCACGCGCGTCATCATCATCGTGTGTGTCTGTCTCTTGCGTCTGCATTCTTCATTCGCAAATACCTGGTATCAGTTATTTCCTCTCGTCGACATCCAGCACACCCAGTGTCTGTCACGATTCTTCATCCTAGCACAACTACTGTAGTGAAGTACAAGCTCTGTGGGAATAAACTATTACGGGGGACCATAGTAAATAGGACGAAATACTGTTGGTAAAAATTGGTACCTGGTACGTATTATTATAAGTGTTTTTGTGCACCGTAGGTCCTATAGTTACTATGCCCCCCCCCCCCCGTAAGACGACCTAATAGGACAGCCACAAAGTACACATTTAACCGATAAAATAAGGAATAAAAACACACGTCAATTCCTACACCAAAGCCGGTATCTGATGTGAGTGATGCCTGTGGCATTAGCACCTGGTGTACATGGAGCAGTCGTTTATAAATAAGAGGGTGTGGTCTTGCGTGGTCAGTCATGGTGTGGTCTTGCGTGGTCAGCCATCGTCTTTGCCCTGTGATGTCAATCGTCATGCCTCGCTGCTCTTGTTCTTCGTTGTGCACAGATGCCACCACTACGCTCTTTATTTCTCTCTCCCTCTCTTAATCGCAGTCTCTATATCTCTCTCGATCAACAGCAGTAGTAGCGTCTCTCTCCCTCTTCCGGTTCGGTTTCTTCTTCTTTTCTCGGTTTAATTTGTCGGTGCATCGAATCTATCTGGTCTAACCATACCCCCCCCCCCCGCGCGCGCTCGTTTTGTTGTCTTTTCGCGCTTTGCCTCGCTGTCTTGCTCGTGTCTGATTTTTTCGGCTGTCGGTGCGATGATGTGGTACTTTTTTCTCGAAAAAGGGTGACGGAGGTAATGAAGGGCATCGCCGCTCGATGGAGGGAGCTGAGCGAAGACGACAAGGCCGAGTGGATATCCAAGGCTGCCGTCGACAAAGACAGGTACAAACGCTCGCTCGCTCGCTCGTTTAATATGGGAGCAGGGTTTGGGTGGGAGGTGTACTCGATATCATGCGTGGCCGTAGACGGAGGGGGGGTAGGAACAAATCGGTCGGCGGTTTCAATCTTCGACGGATGGACAGGCCCGATCAAGGACTGCTCCCCACACTAAAACTGATGTATTAAGTCTACAGAGGCATGGACGCGCCCAAACTGGTACCAGGTATACTTTTTTTTTATATACCTCGAGGTATATAAGAACGCCTTCCGGCTGCAAACCCCCCTTTTACTTTTGCTGAGCTCTGTACTGCACTGCACTGCACTGCAACCTCTTGTGTTGTGTTGTCTCATGAGACTCGTACTGGCTGCTTGCTGCTCTTTCACCCACGCGATGTCAAGTATATATGTCGGCATCAATTACTAGTACACGGAGATGCCACATGAGATCGAGAGGGCATAACGCGTTGGATATCGTTCGTATATGTGTCGCGTCGAAAGTTCAATGTGTCGAAAGCTCGATATTCTCAATGCCCCGAAACTTTCGAGACGATGTCCCAATATACAGTACCAGGTATTAACAATAAGAGCGACGTCAGTCAGTTGCGTTTACGGCTTGGCCCAGCTTCGGCGAAACAGTAGTAACTATTAATAGTGTTGGATATAGTATCAAGAGTTTTGATACATGAGACACGTCGAAGTTTTGATGTACAGCAGTAGTATCGTATCGAGAACGTGTTTTGACCTCAATAGAGAACCCTGGCATCCCCCGTTTTTTTTTGTCAATGCTGACACTGAAAAGGTTGCGGTACATCAAACGCCGAATTCGTATCGATTACGACTTGTTTCGGTTTTGTAGTATCGGTATCATATCGAAACTCGATTCCGATATCAATGTCCGGACACTGTAGTAGTATTAATAGTAGGAGTAGTAGTAGTAGCAGTAGGAGTAGTAGTAGTAGTAGTAGTAGTAGTAGTAGTAGTAGTAGTAGGAGTAACAGTAGGAGTAACAGTAGCAGTAACA
>JARUPZ010000004.1:9503047-9531251 GCA_031213475.1 Nereocystis luetkeana
GAAAATTGAGTTATTTGTCCCCAAAACGCGACTGCGGCTCCAAACGGGTTGAGTCATCGCCAGTTACAAGTATCCTGCTTGCGCGAGGTCCTATTGATACGAGTTTTAATAGCGGTATAGCCATACTACTATATTTTATTTATTTATTTATTTTGTGGGCCAGATATGTGTTACTCCTGCCAACCGACCGACCGGCCGATAGATTCGTTTCGACCGACCGACGGGTTTTATAAGTGGTTTGTCCGCGAGACGGGACTGCGGTAGTAAAAAGGTTGAGTTATCGACAGTTATACACAAATGTCCTGCCGCTCGAGGTCCTAGCGATAGCCATGCTACTGTATTCCTTTTTTGTGCTGCTGTACCAGATATGTTGCACTATTAATACTCCTGCCCACCGATGGACCTATCGATCGACCGACCGGTTTTATGCATGTACCGTGTATCCTCCTCCACCGCCATGCCCTCTTCCCGGGTTTGCTTTGTCGCCTCTTCCTCCGCCTCGTCCCACTCCTCTTCGTCCTCCTCCTCGTCCTCCTACCCCTCCCCCTCCTCCTCCTCCCACCCCCTCTCCTCCTTCTCCTCCGCCTCCTCCGCCCTCACCCCCCCACCTGTGTTTTTTTTGTCAATCCACCTACCGACCAATGCAATCAACACGAAAGCAAATATACCTATTTATAGTGACGGCAATTTGGGCCTATGCCTTACCGTGATTGGGCCCATATACCCGTGCGTGACGTCTTGTGGCGGCGGAATAAAACCGGAGATGAAAAACATATCGTCCCCGTTTTCGAAAACCAAACCTTACAATTGGATGATGCGAGCTGCTGAGACATTCTTGCTCTCCGGTACTTGCGTTTGTGTGCGTGCGCACATGCGCCTAGCGTTCTGCGTGCTGATTGACGGTCCCTTGTTTTCTGCGTATCTATATCGATTAGGGGTTTCCGCAACGTGCGTAAAATAGGCGTTCTCTGATGGGGAATAATAATATCGTGACGTGACCGCAAATAATAACTTGTGATGCACCGGCGTCACCGACGGCTGGCTGGGACGCATTTTATGACCGTCATGAGGCATCTTTGATCCAAGGTCAATGACCCTATGTACCTCCATGCGCACTACCGCAGGAGATGCTCTTGGTGCGTTCACCGTTTTATGATACGCACCCCTTTGATGTGTTTTCACTCAGAAATTCTGTTGGAAACTTTATTTCGATTTGAAAAAAAAAAAGGTATGAGCAAGAGCTGGCCGTGTACGACGGTCCCCTCAAGGTGCCCAACAAAAGGGCCAAAAAGGACCCGCTCGCGCCCAAGCGCGCCATGAGCGCCTTCCTGCACTTCAGCCAGTCCATGCGGCCCAGGCTGAGGGATACGTACCCGGAGGCCAAGAACATGGACATGTCGAAGATGCTGGGACAGGTGAGGACATTTTTTGTTTTGTTTTTTATTTTGTTTTGTTTTGTCTCGTTCTGTCTCGATGTGTGCGTGGCGTGGTCAGTAGTGGAATTGCCTAAGGCAAGCAAGCAACAGATGAGTGTGTGTACACGTCCCCTCTCCCCCGCGCGCGCGCCCCTTCTTTTTTTTTTGTTGGGTTTCTTGTGTTTTCTTTTCAAATATAGGTTTCTGTTTTTTTTCTTTCTTTTTTTTTTCATCTGTCTCGAGGTTGTGTTGGGTATTTGCCAACACCGTTTACTGGATGAAACGACCGACCGATCAACCACCCAACCGAACGATCCACTTACCGACCGACCGACCGACCGACCTATCTGTCTACCTACGTACCGAATGAGGACAGGAATGGAACCGCATGTCGGACGAGGAGAAGCTGCCGTACCAAGCGAAGGCTCAGGACGACACCGCGCGGTACCGTGAGGCCATGGTGGTCTGGAGGCATGGAGGCGAAGGAGCAGGTGCGTTTTTTTCGTCTTCTTTGTTTGTGTACCTGGTATATATTGTATATATAGTATATAGTGTATACCTGGTATATAACAGTATACTGAAGGCGTGTTACAACTTGTTTCGGCCTGAGCGGGGCACTCCTCAGTCTTTAAACGTTGAATCGCCTTTTGCAGTAGTGTTTACTATACCGTGTAACACTATCACACTAGGGTGATAGGTAACACACCCCCTTGAACGATCCTTCAAAGCTGGGTTTCTCGGAAACGGGGAGGGCGTACTGAATACGACGAGCGATGCGTCTATCTATATACGAAACCTTATGAACGAAATCTTTCCAAAGCCAGCCTACCATTTTCGTTCTGTGCCCCCCCCCCCCCCCCCCCCATGGTTTGGAAAAATAAACGGGTCTGAAATTCCTCCAAAGCGGGTGTTTATTTTTTTTCGATATTCTCCCGAAATTTCGGTATTTATTATTTTTTTCCTGTAGGAAAATACAGAAAAAAACTGAAAAACACCCTCGTTAAGATCGACCCTCAACTTACGTGCTACACAGATATGATTCATGGTATACTTGAATCAACTTTTGGGGGTGACGTGCTGCTTTCTGACTTGGTAATATAATAAATAGCACAGAGCTAGTGGCCAAAGCCTCAGAAAGGGAAGTGCTACGGCTGTGTGTACATCTATCCGTTTACTCGTATGCCTTAGAAAGAGTGGCGCCTTATTTTTTTGAGCTCCTTACGAGGGTGGTGGCTTACATGAGGAGCTCAAAGAACGTGTCACTACTTACTGTCTGTAGCTATTTTTTGTGTGAAGTAGGTGAGACCGTCCATGGTGGTGTGGAGGCATGGTGAAGAAAGAGAACCTGTGTCCGGAGGAAGGCATAGCAGAAGGGGGCTGCGTGCGGTATCGGTGTGTGTGTGTGTTTTTATTTTTATTTTTCATGTATCATACGCGTGTGCACGATTAAAAAGAAAGCGTTGCGACGGAGAGCCCGGAGACAATGTTGACGCAATGTCAAGGAAGGCATAGCAGAAGGTTGTGTGTGTGTGTTTTTTTTTTCATTTTTCATGTATAATACGCGTGTGTACGTTTAAAAAGAAAGCGTTGCGAGGGAGAGCCCCGGAGACAATGTTGACGCAATGTCTTCATATATTACAGCTACATCTGCAAGGCGATACCGTGTTTCGTAACGCTTGAGACAACACACGCCTCCCCCTCAAACGAACTCCCGAGCTGCTTTTCTCTCGAGAGCGGAGAGGTTGCACACGCCGAGCTACTTATGTGCACTTCGGAGTATATGGTAAGGTATCGACGAGATCTGTTTCCAAAGCTGCAATTTGCATTGTGTGTGTGCCACGTTGAACGTTATGGAAAAAACCGGCGCGGAAAACCAGCCCCCAGGGTGTGTGTCATCGTCGTGCGTGTTGTCCGGTACTTTCGTCGTTGGGTTGGGCTGTTGGGAGGTTGGTGAGACCTCATCATGGTGTGGAGGCGAGCAGGCGAAGGAGCAGGCTGTTTGTTTCTTGGTTTGTTGTTCTTTCGTTTTATGTATATATAGCTGTTTATACTGCTGTACATGTCGTGATTATTTTTTATTGACTTGAGTTGGGTTTCTGTAGGAATACGTCTGCTTGTGCGACTGCAGGTCCAGACGAGCAAGCGCCACGTTGGTTGTGCTCCTGGTTGGTGTTGATATAGAATATGGTGCGTGTCTCCGTACACCCGCCCGAAGGTCACCAACAACCGTGTCGGTTTCGGGTTCTGTTGGTAAGAGTATTTCCTACGAAGCACAGGAGGAAAAAAAAAGGTTGCGGGGTGCGTTCGTTCCTCCCCCGCCGCCGCCATTTTCGCTGACACTTCCTACCCTGCTCTCTGCCTTGCCTTGCCCTGCCATACCCTTCCCTGCCCCACCGCATCCCATGCTTCCCTTCGCTACCCTACCCGACCTTTCCCTACGCGACCTTGCCCTACCCGACCCTACCATACTTACCCTACCCTGCCCCACCCCATATTCCCCTTTACTACCCGCGCTTACTCTACCCGACCTTACTCTACCCGACCTTACCCTACCCTACGATGACCTGCCCTACCCTACCCCGTCTTGCCCTTCACGAACCGACCTTACCCTACCCTACGATGACCTGCCCTACCCTACCCCGTCTTGCCCTTCACTAACCGACCTTACCCCACCCTAACCTCACCTGCCTCTCCCTACCCTACTCTCCCAACCTTTCCCCCTGTCTTCCCCCCCCCCCCCCCCCCCCCCCCCCGCCTCCTTTAGCCGCGCTCGCCGCCCAAGTGAGGGCGGGCGGTGTGGCGAAAGACACGTACGAGGGAGACGAAGATGAGGATGGAGGGGACAGAACATAAACGTCCCCGGGGGGAGCCCCTCGGGCTGTTGAAAAAGGGAAGAAAGCGTGCGGGGAGGGGGGGGCGGGGGGGGGTAACGAAGGGTGATCGAGCGGGGGGTTGGGGAGAAATGGGGAGTACTTGATGAGGCCTGGAGGGGGAGGGGGGGGGGGGGTGTGATAAAAATATTTGGCAAGAGATGGGGGGGGGCAGCTAGGAGAGATGTGGAAGGAGGGGGGGGTTGAAGGAAGCAGGGAGGGAGGGGAGGAGGGGAGAAGTCAATGGTGTAGCTTGGTGGAGGGGGGGATTTTCTTCGTTTCCTGCGTCGTTTGCTTGTGTATTTGCTACCTTCCAGGTATGCTGCTACATAAGGTGGCACAATCGGTCTGTCTTTCCGTCGGTCGCACCACTGTTGCCTCTCCCCCCCCCCGCCCCCCCCCGACTACGGCCATGCTTGACATGAGTACACCCCCCTCCCCGCCCCGACGGGCTGTAGGTGCTTCCACCCTAGAAGGATAAACGACACAGCAGCAGCAGAGTAGTGCAGCAGCAGAGTAGTATCCGTAGTTCTCTTGTTGACTTATTTTTTTTTCTGTTCTCGTTTTCTCTCTTTTTTTCCAAGTTGGTTTCCTTTCTTTTTTTTTGTTTCTCTGTCGTGGTGATCTATTCTACCAACAGGCCGGTTGGGGGGAGGGTAAAGGAGGTGGAGAGGAGGAGCATTTTAAAACCCAAACCTTTTTTCCCCACCGCTGATTTTATCCCACACTATTTTCAAGTAGTTTTCCCTCAAAAACGTGGGTGCGGTGATCAAAGAAAGGGGTTTTAGGGGGGAAAAGGCAATGCGACCCCCCCCCCCCCCCTCCTCCCCCAGGTAAAAATCTTGGGGCTGCGGAAACCCCTCCAAGGTAAAAGCTACTCGGCCTGTGGGAAAACTGAACGTGTGCTCCACTTGCACCTGTTCAGTTTGGGCCACTATGGCGGGATGTGGATCGGGGTATGCAGCGTAGGGAGAATAAAGAAGGGAGGCGGAGTTTGGAAGGAGGCGCAGGCGGGGGGGGGGGGGGGGGATTTCGAGCGGAGGGGGGCGCGGCCTGTCTAGTCTGCCTCTTTTGCCTTTTTTTTTCACCTTTAGCTAGAAGAATTAATTCTTCAAGTGAGTGCGCGCTTCTGACTCTCAGTTTTCTACGGTTTTTCGTGTCCCTTTTTTCCTATGAAAAACAGTGTTCCAACACTAGTTCCGAGTAATTTTCCTCCCAAAACAGAGGGGGCGCAGTTATAGGGGGGAAGGAAGGGCGTGATCAGATTAAAAAAAGAAATGAGCTGCCTCTGAAGAACAGCATCCAATTCTGACTTCGAGCAAGTTTTCCCCCCCGTAAGAAACGGGCGCCCCCCGAGAGATCGGGTGCGGGTTTTTTGGTGCTGACGGCATGGTAAGCAAGAACGAGCGTGTGCGATTTGAGCGACGCGAGCCCGGCCAGGCCAGCCAGCCGACAGGACTACAAACTGGGTCAAACTGGGTACATAGCAGGACTGCGCAACTCCCTGACGTGGTTGGGTGCTTGAGCGGGAGGGGGTGGGTCTGTTCTTTTTTGTATGTGGGTCTCCCCTACAATAGATGAGCGACGTGGCAGGAAGGAAGGAAGGAAGGAAGGAGAGAGGGAGAGAGGGAAGGAAGGAGAACTCCGGGGATTGCGCATTAAAACGTATTTTCTTGTTGTTTTCGTTGCCTCTCCATCCTGTTGTTCATTATTTTTCTGCTTATTTGTCGTCGTCGTCCGTCTATCCTGATGGTTGGTTGGTTCGTTCTTTTTGTTATATTTCTCTTATTTTTTTTTGGGTTGGGGGAGGGGGGGGGGGGGGGGGGTGGGAGGGGGGGGGGGGGTCTCCGTTATCTCCTTTCGTTTCTCGGTTTCTGTTCTCTTTTCTTTTCTGCTTGCCCATGCTGCTGCTTCGGTTTGTCCGGGTGCGTTGGTGGGTGGGGTGGGGCGAGAAAGACCGGCCGGTCGCTTTTTGGTGGGCGAGTCGCTCTGCGGGAAGGGTACCACGGATGGCAGTGGGGACACAAAGTTGTTGGGTGGTTTGCTCTGGTGAGGTGGCTGTCTCGCTTGATTGCTGCCTCTCTTCGCCTGTTGCTTATTTGGTGCGAAGCGCGCAAACTGAAGAGCAAGAGCAAGCATCATGGCAGCACGCATGCATGCATGCGCGCGACTCATGCTTGGCTCAGCGTACCGTTGCGTTGGTCGTTGGGTAGGTGGTCGGGTTACAACCGGTCGGTCGCTTTGCGGAATGAAACAAAACGACCGGTCGGTAGGCAGGTAGGCCCGTCGGTCGCTTCGCGAAAGGGAGGGCCACGACACGGCTGCGCCCGGTTTTTGGGTGATGGGTTGGGTTTGTTGTGTTGGTAGGTTCGTTTTTGGTTTGCCGGTTGCCGGTTGCGGGGGGGGGTGCGAGCGAAACAGGCAAGTGGGAGCAAAATCAAGCATCACGACTGCTTAAGCTTGACTCATGGCACACCCTGCGTGCGGTTTGTGACGTCGTCGTTCGCAGCTTTCTCGCGCTTCAGTACTACCAGTATATTTTTTTTCGTGGCGAGCGGGGGGAGGGTAGGGGGGTCGCGGGGGTTGTTTGGACGGGAATGCCGTTGCCGGTCTGTTGAGTGTTTCTTTCTTCCTCTTTTTTGCGGTGTCCCTTTTTTTGTTCTAGTATACGGTACACAGCCCAGACAAAAATACATAACCCACGTATGTGGTATGTGCATTCCGTTCGTGAAAGCTCGCTCGCTTGCTCGCTCCGACAGACATTTTGGGTAAGATAGCGTAACAATCTAACAAAGGGTTTTCGGCCGCGGTTCTCGGTTCCCAACAGAATGAACAACAGGGGGGGGGGGGGGGGGAGGGGTGGACAGGAGAGGGGAGGGAACGGAAGGGGGGAGAACGATGGATAACAAAAAAAACAGGGGTGGATGTTGGATGGATGAGCGGATGGATGGGATGGGTGAATGAATGGACGGACGGTCCGATGACTGGATGGAATTTGGTGCTGTACATAAAAGAAGAAAAACAAAAAAAAAACGCCTCTGGGCGCGTGTTCTCGTTCGCGATTTTTTCGTGATTTTGCGAGGGAGGAGCCGCTTTTCTTTCTTTTTTTCGGTACTTTTGTTCCGCTTCTCGTATATACCACCAAGAAAGGGAAAGGAAAAATGATACGTAAAGGAATGAGGGAAAAGCCGAGCGAGCGAGGGCGGGTTTAAGCGTTGTGGTATCACAGAAGAATTATCTCAGGGATTTGGTATACGGCAATACACGGGGGATACGAGGGAGAGTGTGCGCCTTCTCTTGGGGTGCTCCGCTGTTTCGTCCGGTGTGCGTTTATCTTATCTGTATGCGTTATATACCTGAATATATATATTTATTTATATATATAAATGTATCGTAGAGGTAAGTAAGGGAGGGGAGGCGATGGATGGGCTGGACGCACCTGGGAGAACCGGGCTGTTGTTGTTGTTGTCGGTTGGTTGGTTGCGAGGGGGCTACCACTACTACTGCTACTTACTACCGGAAGTTTTGATAGTTTCCTCATCATTATGTGGTCACGATGACGTCTCCTTCGCCATGGAACGTAATATTCGGAGCTTAAAAAGAAGAAAAGAACTAAAAATAATGAAGGATGGCGAAGAAACAAAAATCGATTATCATCGTATAATAGTATTTGCGTTAATGCATTCGCATGCCATGCTTATCTAAACAGACTTGTAGGGTTAATTTATATCTACAGGGGGGGTTGTGCCACCAATTTCAGCAGCAAAAAAGTGTAATTCGAAGGAGTCAATCGATAGATCGGGAGGTACGGATCTCATGACTCGTTTCTATTCGCACGTCCATGAGAAAACCACCATTCCAGGTAAATAAACGCTGAAATTCGTTAGTGAATGCAGTCTGCGACAATACAACGCGTGCAGCAGCAATAATACCGTAGAGCTACAGCAGCACGCTGTAGTAGTAGCATACGACCTGCTAAGTCAAGCCGTACAACTAATCATATTGATGTTAGGAACAGCTCGGCAACGCATATAGTTGGCGCTCTATCATATATTTTTTATTACTCCTTTGTGTGACCGACCCTGCGCCCACGAGTACGTCGTATCAATCAGCAGTACACTGGGTAACAGCAGGGCTACGCATGCATGTAGTTGGCGCTGCATTGCAGTTAGTTTCCGAACCTTTCTTGTAACCGGTAACTGCGCGCACATTCTGTGAGACGAAAGAGTGTTTGGCAATAGATTGCGACAAAAAGGTTGCCGGCCAGTAGTCCTTCGCGCGGGGAAGAAACCAAACAAGCGACCGATGTATGACATACATACCAGTATATTGCAAAGTTGAGTATCGACCGATCGGGAGGACTCAACGCTGACCTATTTATATTTATTATTCTCAATTCTTCCATAAAAACGATCACTGGTCGACCGGCGTCGTCGTCATCCAGGGCGTCTCGTCTTGTGGGGCCTCCGCATCGGGCCTTCGGTGCGTGGCTCCTGAGTGAATGTGTATAGGTTAGGCACCACGCAGTAGAGGCAAGCACATTGGGCAGTCAACCAGGGTCTGCCGACTGACTGTTGTCTAAGCTCCACGGCTCGGAATAAAAATATTGATGGTTCTTGCCCTCGATGAAATTTAAATGCATTCGAGCGCTGTTCTCAGTTTGCTTCTTTTTTTTTGTGGCCTCGCAGTTAGTTGGAGTTGGAGTGAGTGTGGAGAGAGATCAGTCGGCACAGGCGCAGACGGCACCCCAGCAGGCGGGGTTTGGCTCTCAGACTGAACGTCTGCTTTTTTTCCTGGGAAAACCAAGAACAAAGGCTCGCGCGCCTCATTGCGGCTACTATATTAATTACGGGACAGAGTGGTATGCCAGTACAGCAGTACGAAAGCACGGCGGGAGCAGGACGCCCCGCCCATCAACAGCCATAATAATAGATAGGTTGTGGTTTGCCTCGTCCTCCTACGGCCGCGGTAGTGTATACGGGAAAGCAAGTCTGCCGATATCTGTATATCTCGCCTCTGAGAAAAGCCCACGTCTCACTTTTCCGGTTCCGAGCGACGATGGAAGCCGGAAGCCTGCCCGTCCCTACGTGCGGAAAGACACACTCCTTTTACGAAGCATGCTATCAAAACGTCATGTAGAGTCCAGGCGGTGGTGGATCAGTATACGGGCACCCCGATCCAGCACGCGTGACTCAACCGACAGCTCGAGACTCGTAGTAACTGGAAATGATCGACCACAATATTTTCCCGGGTATATCGAGCACACTCAGCACAACAAACACCACCACACACTTCATAACACAACCCGGCACACAGGACGTGATTCCTGTTGGCCCAACCCAACTACTTTTGAAAAATATCTGCTGGCGGGTATTATAAGCGCTCACACGATGGCGATCCGCCCGGCGAACTCTGCAGCCCCAGACCGCGAAATATAGTAGATCCCCAACAAGCGGTCCGAGAGCTGTCGACGCCCTGTTGGTCAAATGAAAAACATGTTGTGGGTTGTTAACACATTCAACAGATTGACATGTGTTTTCAACTGCCGGGTATACCGAAGCATACGACGAGGATCGCAAATAACAAAGGCGAAGTAAAAAGTAATCCACTGTGCTGTTTTAAAAGACCTGCTATAGTATGCGAATGAAAACGCAAAGTACAAAAGTTCTATTTCAGCTCATTCATGCGACGATAGGCACTCGATCTCGACATAGACTCAGCCCACGGCCAACCTGCTTGGTGGCGGGCAAGGTCAACTACAGTAGTATAGATGACGGGCTCGAAGAAATCAGGTGGCCCCATGTTCTAGGGGGCAAGAGCTTGCCGGCGGCGTCCTACGATATCCTCCCAAATATAAAAAAAAAAAACTATGTTTAGCCATACGAGACGGATAGAGCAATGTTTTCTTTTATTTTGTGTACACCAGCAGCCAATTGTTTTTTTATCATACGCCTGGCGAGCGCCCGCCACACGTCACCGGGCATTGTGTGTTGTTGTTGCTCAGATTACTGCTATGCGCGCACAGACGCGAGCAAACGCTGAGACCAACTGCTGTTCTGTTGTTGTGGTCTGGTGCCGCGAAGAGACGCGCTGGGTGCGGTGCACTGCGCGTAGGACCCAAGCGTCCGATCCAACTCTTGTTTTTTTGGTCTGGCGGCGGAGAGACGTGCC
This sequence comes from Nereocystis luetkeana, assembly GCA_031213475.1. Lineage (NCBI taxonomy): Eukaryota > Phaeophyceae > Laminariales > Laminariaceae > Nereocystis > Nereocystis luetkeana. Next base: position 9,513,504 of record JARUPZ010000004.1, read on the forward strand.
GAGTCAACTCGTCTTGGTATTTTGTATCTTACAATGTGACTGACTGCTGCTGCTGCTGTTTTTTTTGCTGCTGAGCCGCTGCTGCTGTAGTCTACGAGTACGTATCCACCTAGAGGTCCGCGCCGAGTGCGCTTCTCTTGGCCTCTAGGCCCAAACTCGCGTCAGCCGACTGTTGTTGTAGTCTGGTCACGAGGAGATACGCCGCCCGCTGACCGCACGTCGGGCGCGAACGACGACGCTATACAGTTGTGTCACCATCCAACTCATCGATCGTTCTGCTGCTGTTTGTTGTCGTGGAGGACATCTTGAATTCAGAGAACTAGCTCTTCCTGTGTAATTGGAGTGATATCATAAGTTGGTGCATGGTATGATGATACTACACGGCTTGATATACTATACCAGGTACCAGGTTAGGTATGGCATAAACACGGTGGTATGGGATATGGGATATATATGCTGGTGGTATGGTTCATTGGAAAAACATCGTATTATGTGGTGTGGTATGTGTTGACGGTATGGTACGGGGGAAACACAGTTTATTGTATGGTACGTTTGCGGTATGGTACAATGGTACGGTTTCGTGGATGTATTATAAGGCTAATTTTGCCTGGTGCTATGGTTTGTTTCAGTATGTAAGGCCCGTAAGGGTCGAGTACGTCGTACGAATATCACCTGTAACGACCATATATATATATCGACCATTGGAAAGTATTCGAAACTATAAGCCATGCGGACAGACATACAGACAGACACAGACAAAATAGAGACTCAATTTTACAAACTGAGAATTGTGATTACCCGCCAACTAAGTTTTACATCGAGGCTCATAACCCCTGAGCCGGAACTCCCCACGGACCCTGAGTTAGGTCAGGCAGCCCAGAGGAGAGACAAGCACGACCAGCCGGGGGGTCAGCCGATAGGTTGTTGTGTACGCTCCAGCTCAATAGAGCTCGTGAAAGAACGCGGTGCTCCTGGCCTGTTGTGTTGATTGTCGGTATCTTCAAAAGGGTGAGGATTAAAGGTACAAGAGGAGAGTGCACGAAGCACGGCCGATCGATCGCATAGATAGCTCAAGGCCCCCAGAAAACTCAGCATGCGGCATGACACTTGGGCAAAAAAACGAGAACCACACCCCGCCCGATCTACTACTACTACTGCTGTAGTTGGGATCCCACTGCTAACCTGATGCACCCAAACCTAAGAAGAACTGATTCCGACTGGTTCGTTCCACCGCATATATCTTCTAAACCAGCATGTAGCATATCGCTCTCTTATTATACTTGCTGCCGTGCGTAGCACCTTGTGCTGCTGTGGCCTATACTGGCCTCAGGCGAAACTATGTTGCCGACCAGCAACGCGGTATAGGCTGCTGCGCAGAATGGTAGATATCCTTGATAATGGTGTCGTCACGTTATTTCAAAAATGGCAATGGCCTAAAATAGTTGGTATACCTCCGTCATTTGAGCCGTGAAGACGAACATTAACACTAAGTTATAACTCGGTAACTCGGGAAAAGGTTCACTGGCCCTCCCTCTGATTGGCCAACGCATACATACATACATACATACATGCATACATACATACATACATACATACATACATACATACATACATACATACATACATACATACATACATACATACATACATACATACATACATACATACATACATACATACATACATACATACATACATACATACATACATACATACATACATACATACATACATACATACATACATACATACATACATACATACATACATACATTCATACATACATACATACATACATACATACATACATACATACATACATACATACATACATACGCTGCCTCGGCAAGGAATGCTGCGAGGCATGCCCTATCAGGCTAATAGCGAGTGGGGTAGGTCTCTCTGGCGGGTGTAAGGCCGGACTCGCCCTCAAGGAGTGATACCTTCTTGCTGCTGCCTGTCTGTGGCCGCGAGGCTCAGGCGGCAGTAGAGTTGGGTCGTACGTGGTGCGTCAGGCACGGAAACCTACGATTCGCGCGTCTATTTTAGGCAGCTGCGGCAGAGCACCAATGCTCAATCGGGGTGTCCGTGCGCGGAGGCAGGCGCCACCACAGGCCACACTACGGCACAGTCTATTGCGCCGGTAGGAGGCTGGATTCGACGACGAGGGAGGAGGGAGACTAAGCGTCGACGTGCGGGGAAGAGACGGATTGACCTCCCCCTGCGCGAGAATTTTATTTTTCAGATCAGAACCGCAAGTGCGAGGAGCATTTTGTTTTTCAGGATGACGGAGAAAGGGAATCGACTGGAAGGGAATGGCAACGAGAGCACGCGCAAAGGAGCGGGTGGATTGGGCCAAGGCGATGAGGCGGCCATGAAGAGCGGCAGGAAGACGGTGCACGGAGACCCATGATCTGCGCGCACACTGTCATCACGAGAGAAGCAGTCATAGTTTGTTTTTTTCTGGTATTGTTTTTCACGAGAATAGTATCTACCGGTACTTGTTATTAACGTCGTCACTGGTATTTATTTGTAGTTTAACGAGTTGTATACCCTTCATGGGGAATAACCTACGCAATTATCAGGGACGTGGTATCATAACTGTGCTGCACCTTTTTGTGCCCGACAGTCCAGGAAGAGATGGCGATCGTTGATATTCGTGTGGTAGTAAGGCTCGATTGCTCCATTTTTCACTGCATATCCGCGAGTCTTCAATCTGACAGCACTCCAGATAGCAGGCAGATAGATGTGTTCCTCTTTCGTTTTCACGACTACTACCGTGCGTTTCGTACGGTGCAGGCAGCACTTCAGACAGCATCCGCTGTAGTCAGCAGCCACGAGCTGGTTAGAGGTGGGAACGGGGGTAACTCTATGTTATAGTTGCGAGGATATACCCGCGGCCATGTTAGTACAGTTTGCACATTGGTTTTATCTCGTGTGCGCTTTCTTCGTCTCGTGTATTTTGGGAGAGTCGAATTTTCGATTTATTTATTTTTTTCGGATCTTCCTAGGGCTCCAGCACCTTTGTGTGACCACGGACTCCTTCGTCAGAGAACAACAACAACAACAACATACATACATACATACATACATACATACATACATACATACATACATACATACATACATACATACATACATACATACATACATACATACATACATACATACATACATACATACATACATACATACATACATACATACATACATACATACATACATACATACATACATACATACATACATACATACATACATACATACATACATACATACATACATACATACATACATACATCCATACATCCATACATACATCCATACATCCATACATCCATCCATACATACATACATACATACATACATACATACATACATACATACATACATACATACATACATACATACATACATACATACATACATACATACATACATACATACATACATACATACATACATACATACATACATACATACATACATACATACATACATACATACATACATACATACATACATACATACATACATACATACATACATACATACATACATACATACATACATACATACATACATACATACATACATACATACATACATACATACATACATACATACATACATACATACATACATACATACATACATACATACATACATACATACATACATACATACATACATACATACATACATACATACATACATACATACATACATACATACATACATACATACATACATACATACATACATACATACATACATACATACATATATACATACATACATACATCATGCATATATACCTGGTATATTATGTCAGTACACGCCGGGCATGCGTTCATCAAAACGCCATTATTTCAGCGAACTCGTGGCTGACGGCACACACTGCACGGGAGAAAAGCAGCTCTCTCCCTCCTTTCGGAGCGCCGGGGTCCTTGGTTTTCATACGAGTATGGAGTCGTGTAGTCCGATGTTCCTAACAACAACTGCGGCCCCAGGAAGATATCAGATTTTTGACAAGACATGGGGAAACCGCTTTGTTTTTCTTCCAAGAAAGAAGTGATCGCTTTGTTTTTCTTCAAGAAATAAGTGATTTCCATGGTGGGCCTGAGATTTGAACTCACGACCACAACGACTCATGTTCTGCCGACGACGCCAGTGTTAAGTGTATGTACAAAACCGTATGAATCTAAAATGGGGACCGACTATATACTACTACTATTATTATTAGGCTTGCCATCCGACAATATGCAGCATGAGCTTTCACGTTGAGCAATCAACACATTCCCGATAGAAGAAATCTCCGTATACGGAGGAAACCTATACACCAAGTATATCTACCTTCTATGTCCACTTCTTTGATGTTTTATCTACGATACTCTATATGTTGCCTTTGCTCCCTCCTACATCTTAATATGTACTTGTTATTTCTACTCTTAAATCCTAAGCTGCATCCAAGCTCCATCCCCACGCCATCGGTGTGGGTCTGTCATCTCCTCCCCCCCTGCCCCTTCTCGATCTCTGACGACCCCTAAGCTGGAGTCTAAATCGTGATGCCCTCCTCGAAATGGCGACCTGTGTAGTCACCGAGACGCTTTGGAGTAGGCGTTCCTTCGCCAATCCTTTCCTTCCCATCGACCCACCATCCCTCCCCCCCACTACACTAGCTGCCAGGTGGTCGATGAACTTACTGCCCTCTACCCCGAGACGCCCAAAGCTTTCCACTGTTAAAGTGGCAAGTTTGTGACTCCGTTCGTCAAAGGACGCATGTTCCCGGACGAGCGTAGTGTTGGCGCTTGCGCGCCTCGGAGGTAGAGGCAGCTGATCTATCTTGATCGGCGCTCCCTCCTGGCAGGTGTATCTGCGCTTGAGGGTCCGCATGGGTGACGTCCAGCAGGATGAACTTCTCCCTGTATCCCCTCATAGGAGCATCCCGTAGACCTCCTCTCCTGACGACAATGTCCATCCGCAGATTTCGGTCTGCGGTGAACGGTTCGCCGCTTTCCACTTGGTGTGGAATTCCCAGCCGCTTCAACGTTCGGGACATCGCGTGGACGAGCGGTTGGTGTTGATTTACCTGCGCCTCTGCTCTGGGACAGATGCGCGTGTGGCGAGTGTCCACGTCCACTGCATCGCAGCAGGGGCACCTCACTGCCACGTTCAATGAACTGTCTTCCCATGGCCACAAACTCTTCTGCGGGTATGACCCGGAGTGAGTCCGTTGGTCCCACCCATCGAGTCGCCCGGTCCGGGGGGGCGTACTGTCTCAGGGAGCTCCTCCAGCGAGGCAACGTGGGCTGCGTTCGTTGGTTTACCAACTTGCCCAACTTCTGTTGGACTTTGCGTGAGTTCGTGGGTATGGCGTCGTGTGCAGCCAGCATGCCGGTCTCTGGGGGTCTTGGGGCCCTGTCCCCCTTTGCGCCTAGACCCCGTTATCACCAAGATTCGGGGACGATGCCCGCCATCGCTTCCTGTGACACCCCCCATGTATCCCTAATCTCCCGTGAGCTGTCTTCCAGCTGAGCAATGATGCTCGATTCTGGGAGCCCCCTCCTCAACTCATCGTTAAACGGACCTGTGAGGTCTGCGAGAACCTCCGCTAAGGTCTCCACCCTGCTCCCGATGGATGCCGACATTCTCCTTGCTTTTGTCGACGGCCGCCCTAACCCTCTCGCTCCCGTAGAAGGGCGTGCTTGGGCTTGCTGGTAAGGTTTGAGAGTCAGCCGACTATCCAGGCACCCCTCCTGGAAAAACGGTTGTGCCCCCGCCGCTCCCCGTTGTCTGATAATTTACATGCTTCGAGGGACAGCCCCGGGTCCACGGCCCTTTCGGGGTAACTCGTCCGTTGCCCGAGAGATTCGACGGTGATGAGGGCCGCCGCCTGTTTATCGGGCATGTTAACGAAGCAGCGCGAAAGGTGGTCCGCGCCCCCATCCCTCATTACCTCCATTGCTCGCCCCCGGCACGTACTCTTCCGTGCCGATCGGGACACCCACCACCGCCACCCAACCTTCATCTGTAATGCGGATCTAAACGCTTTCAAGGAGCGAAATCCCCTCCATCGTCGGGGTGTGCCCTTTTGGTGGTAGTGCCACTGTTTTGGCGGCGTTGACCACAATGCCGATGCCATCTAGCTCTCGTCAGAGGAAGGTGAATGCTCTAATCGTGTTGGCCGTAATCCCTGTAAGGCCGAGGGAGACATCGTCCATGTACGCGAAGGCTTCCACTCCTTCTCTCTCGAATTCTCTGCCGGAATCGCTTCAGCCCCGGTCGTAACGCCAGGCATAACGTTGCTGGACCCATGGGGTCCCCTTGCTGGACACCGCTGAAGAAAGCGATCGTCCTGGTCTCTCCTGAGTCCATCCGGAAAAACACGTCGACAGGGCTTGTCCCGTGGCACTTGGCCACTAAAGGCGTGAGCGTTGGCACGCATTTTGCCACCTCTTCTAGCACCGCCGTCTATTTTACGGTGTTGAAGGCGTTGGAGCAGTCCGTGAGAACAAGCCACTTGCCCGTCTCGTGTAGCATCCTAGCCCTCAATCCCACGTGCTCCACTCCTCCGGGTACGGCGACCCCAAACTGCCTCACCTCTCGGTTTACCTCCTCCAACCGCGGTCACCACTGTCGCATAGCCCCTGCGCTGATGAGCCTTCTCCATGTCATACCGACGCAGACCGGCCGGCACTTTTCCCCCAACGCAGTGAGGCTCGACTTCAGGGAGAGCTTCCAGAGCTCTGGTGGGAACGCGTCCGGTTCATCGACGATTGTCCGCCAGAAGGCTGTCATACCACTTCCGAACTCCTCTCTGCCGATATCGGTTTGAATGCTGGATTGTAGATGAGCAAATCGTTGACCGTCGTTTCCGGGGCCTGAGAGGGCGCTCCGGGAGTTGATGACGTCGAAGAGCACCTCCGAGGCGTACTCTTCGTCAGGGCGCCACGGGGGGGCGTTTCCATCTTCCACCTCGGTGCCGCTTGCTAGCACGGCGGCCACCGCCGCCGCGGACACGGCGGCATAGTCTTCGGGGGAAAATTTGGCCATCAATGTGTTCCACGTTTCCTCGTTCTCCGTTGATCGCGGTTCTGCCAGAAGGTTGCGTGCTGCCACTTTGACCCCTCCCGCGTGGCGACACGCCGACGACGCTCGTTCAAATTTCGCCTCTTCCGAAGCTTCCTGGGCGGTATCCCGTTGTCTCAAGCCCTCTCTCCTGGTGTACTCTATCAGCCATGGGAGAAGGAGCACTATGTCCCCGCTCTCCACCAGCGCGAGCCTCTGTCGCCTCCTTATCCGGTCGTCCGGTGAGTGGAGCAGGGCTGGCATGACGTACCATAACTTTATCGCCCGCAGGTGTCGCCGAGTCGCGGTTCGGCCGGTGTTCTCCCATAGCGTGGTTGAGGATGCCAAGGGCGTGGACGCTCAAGCGCGCATGTGCTCCTGCCAGCTGCAGATGTACTGTGTTTCCGGTTGCGAAACGTTGCCCCAGGTCCTCCAAGGAAACGGCATCGAGTGGTGGCCCTATGCCCAGGCTGTTTTGGTCCCATCCGTACCAAAGCCACCGGCTGCGTAGGTCCTCGTCACGTATGGTCCCCCCTCCCATCCGCGCCGCCCGATTGCGAAGACCCGGGTCAACTTGGACCGCTGCCTCCAGTGCGCCCCGTTTGGGATGCCGGGCTCCGCAGTCGGCGGCTGGACAACGGAGTGGTGCCGGTGCCGTGCCTCTCGCTATGGTGTCTACCACACAACGAGTGTGGAGCACGTGGCGCCCTTGCCTACATGGAAAACGTACCGCCCGGTGCCCTAGCTGATGTGTTACACCGCAGACCCCGCATGCCACTCCACCTGTGGTGTTGCCAATGACGACCCGGGGGTGCGTCCCGTTCCCTGTTCTCCTCCCCTGCGACCTGGGAGATCCTCCTGCCGGAGCCTCGCCGTTTGGTGTCTGACGCCCCCTGTCGTTCTCTGTTTCTCTCTGTCCCCTTTTTTGGCTCGTTCCTCTCCTTATTCCTCTCTCTCCACCACTAGTTTGCGTTCCTCCGGTTTCCGCTTCTCCTCTACCTTCCCTATACCCCCCCCCCTCTCCGCTAGCTTCACTCCTTGTACCCGTCCCCGTCTTTCCCGTCCTCTCCATCCCTTTCAATCCCTCTGTCCGCCTTGCTCTCTCTGCTCCCCAATCTCTCCACGGTTCCCCTACTCCCCTTGTTCTCTCAGCTACTTACACACCTCCCGCTCCCCCCTGTCCCGCCGTTCGCCCCGCTTCTCCTGCCCGCGTCCTCCCTGTCCCCCTCTCCCTCCCCCGACCTGCTAGCGGGGGCGCCGCCCTATCTCCTCCCGCCGTTTCCCCCGCTCCGGCCGCCCCCTCCATTCCCTCCTCTCCCCCCTCCCCTCCCACTCTCCCTGGCCCCCCTGTTCACTTGCTTCCCCCGTTCCCCTGGCTCCCCCCGCCCCCTCCCCTCTCCCCGTTCCCCTTGCTCCTTCCGTCATAATTTCCCCCCGCCCCCCCCCGCCCCCCCTGTCCCCCCCGCCCCCTTCCTGGCCAGCCCCCAAGAGTGCTGCACTATCCTTTCCCCCAGCTATCCCCTCTCTCGTCGCTCCCCCCTCTCCCTCTGCCCCCCCCGCTCCCCTCACCTCCCCCGTCCCGCCTTCTCCCCCCACTCCCCCGGCTCCTCCCGCCACCCCCACCCCCCCACGCCCCCCTCGCTTATCCCCCCCCCCCCCCCCCCCCCCCCGGCCTGCTGATGAAGGTGGCGTACTACCCCTCTGGCTGGGGTTTCGCTCCGTACTAGTGTCCGCCCCTCTTCCTGCGCTGGCTGCTCGTGATCTTCCCTCGGATCCCCTCGATCGACCTCTTCTATCCCTTGCGAACGCCCCCCCCCCCCCGTTTCTTGGAGCTGTCACCTCGGGTGTTGTCGACGCGGTCTCTGCCCTTGCTCGGGGCGTTCCGGGTTGTTCCCCTGGTATGGTATCCCTGTTTCCCTCGTTCTGGTGCTTTCCTGAGGAGCCCGGAGCTTCGTGTTCTTACCTTCTCAACATCGGATCAGTCTCAATCGTCGACTCCGTTGCTCTCGGTCGGGGCGCCGCCTGCCCCGGAAAGGGAGGGGGCGCGATACCCTCCTCCAGCGCGTCTTGAACCCCGAGGGTCCGTCTTGTGAGGCGCTCCTCCCACTCGGCGTCGAGGCCCGCCTAGTATTCTTGGGCATGGGGCCCAATGAAGAGCCGCCGGTTTTGGTAACTGGAGCAGGATATCCTGTGCTCGGATCCCGAACGCGACGAACAGCGTGCGGTAGCGGTCGACCGCCACCTCCCATTCCCTCGAGCGGGGGAAATTGAGGTAAGCCTCTTGGGGCAGGCCCAGAGCATCACTGAACAGCGAGCACAATAGGAACGAAGAGGTTGGGCTCCTCCCGTGGGCACGTATCATGATCTCGAAAGAGCTGTAGACGCCGGTTGTGAGATAACTAGCCGGCCCCGGTCCTGGGACGTCTCGTTGGAGGAGGTCGGCGAAGTGTGCTGCACTCCTTAGCGCCGCCCATCTTTGCCCTGACTCGTTGGTTGGCGGGCCACTACTACTAGCAAGCTCTGCCGGGTGGGGAGGTCGTCTTCCCCCCGCCCACTCGCTGCTGCACGCGACGCAGGACCTCGGGTCTATATGCCCTCTCGCGAGGCGACCCGCTCGTTCCAGCATGCAGCTGGAGTGCACAAAAACCCTCCGTGGGGGCACTGGACGGGTATCCGCCTGTGAATGTCCCCCGACCCCGCTGTTAACTCTGCCAGAGCCAGTCCGCAGTACGTGCATGTTGTCTCTGCCTCTTCCCTCTCCCTCCTTCCTGTCTGCGGGCCCTCCTCCTCCGAAATCGCTGACCGCCACGATCTTGCCAACTGTCCCCTTCGGAGGACACCCCACTCTGTCGCGCCGTCAAAACGTTGGTGTAGCCTTGGCAGTATGTCTGTCAGGCGGAACGCTCTCCTACGGGGCGGTCCATTCCCTTCGCGGGTGGCTGCCCCGAACCGGTCATCTCCCCTGTCGGAGGCCCCCCGTACGTTTTCCACGGCGCACTCCGTGCGAGCGAGCCAACCATCGAAGACGAACCTGTCACGATCTGTAACTCGCTGCCCCCAGGCCCCGCATGGCGCTTCCATCTGCGATGGTTGAGGGACCGTGCCACGCCACAAATCTCCCCAGATGTCCTCCTCCCCTCTCTCGGCCGCACTCCGCGACAAATCTATCGTTTCGGTTTGCGGTAGTGGACCTTCTGTTGAGACGGAGCTCTGCTGCGACGACCCTGGCATCTATGACTCTCTCTCCTCTTTCGTGTCTGTCGGTCCGCCGAGGCCCTGGATCTGTTGGAGGAGGGAGTGCAGATCCACCTCTTGGTGCGCCTCATGTAGAGCCGTATTCGGGCGTGTGACCTGACGTGTGACCGTGCGCACCCCGTTGATCCTGACTCGGGGGATTGCGCCTTCAAGGAAGCCAAGGGTATGACGGCGACGCCATTATTATTGTAGGAGGCGTGCCTCTGGCTCTGCTCTGGTCACCCACACAAGGTAGTACTGCAGGTGCTTGGCGATGTTGGAAAGTTATATAGTCTCTTGCAACAATTACAGCAGTTGCTGTTTGCCTCGCCGGATGTCTTCTGAGAGCGAAGGGGGGAGGCATCCATCGGCCAGGCAGGCGATAACGGAATGTTCTTGGTACAAGTCCTGACGCTGCAACTTGGGAGAGAGGGGATAATACCATAACAGGGAGGTGTGGGACTTGGCACGAACCACTTGTGGCTGGTGCTACGTAAGAAGAGAGGTAGGGGGATCACCAACAACGGGCATTATTATTTTCCGCCGCTCACAGAGCCACTTGGCCTACCTACTGTGGTGACTACCTTCTTATACTCACTTGTGCATTGGCGGTCTTCTTTATTCAGCTTTTCAGCTTTTTTTGGGTGTGCAACGTATCTGATCACCGGCACGGGATTGTTTGCTGCTCGTGTTCTTAATACTGCCTGCCTACCATTTATACTGCGCGCAGACAAAATATTTGTACGTATGGTATTTATTTTGCGTTCGATTTTGAGTGAGGTACAACAGAGAGAGCCACTCTCGCCCGACCGAGTGGCGCATTCTCTACCGTAGTGAAATTAGGCATTAACCCTTTTAGAACTGCAGTCCCATTTGGGGGACAATCCACTCACATTTCGAGTAATTTGTCCCCAAAACGGGACTGCGGTCCTAAAAGGGCGAACAGCGCCGGTCTTGGACGACATGCCTCACGGCTGCATTACACCCCTGCTCGTGGCTGCACCATCGAAGCTACAGCGTCGCGCCGACCCTTACAGCACAGTCTTTTTTTTGGTGAGTCGTGCCTGTTTTTTTACTCTGTTCGGTTGCCGTACCACAGGTAAATAAATAGTTGCAAGAAAAAGACTTTAAAAAGTTTGATTCTGAAAAAGAGAAGGGGCTCAATTTTATTTTTCAAGTAAAAAAGTGTGGGGTGAGATTTATTATAGTACAGTAAGTAGTGCAGACGGGAACAATAAAAATAAGAGTGAACTCCTTGTACTTGGCAATGGGCATACGCAGAACTATTACAGCTCCTACGTGCTTGCACCGATTGCGGCTGGGACAAGAACACCGTACATGGCAGCTCGGGAGGCTTCCGTGTGCCCCATCGATGCGGCATGTACCAGTCGCGTTTGGGCCTTTTCCTCCCTCTCAGAAGTCCCCAAGGGCAGTAGGGGCTAACTAGGCATTACAGGGGACCATAGTAAATAGGACCTACGATGCACTAAATAAACTATATAGTTCCCTATTTTTAGTAACAATATTATTAGGTCCTATTTACTATGGTCCCCCGTGATAGTTCTTCCTTCATGCATGCTCTTTTTTAGCGTTTGTTGGTGCATGAAGAACAGAGAATAAACCGAAGCGGTGAGATCTGACAAGAGATGGGAAAAATATATATTTCGTAAAATGACTCATCTTTGCCAACTTGGTGTGATAATTCGATCGCGTATTGTACCTATATGCATGTATATATAATAGGTACAACAAACACAACCCACTCTGTACGTACGTGAGTCTCATACCGGTATCATTTTGTACGTACGTATACTTCTTGCGGAAATGACGTTCTCACGCTGCGCGGCAAAACCTTGAGCGAACACAGCAATTGATACTACTGCAGAGTCATCTCCCCCCCCTCCTCCACACACACGTACGCCATACTCTAAATGGAAACCCCATGTGTGTGCGTGCGTACGTGCTCCTCGCGGAATGAAGGAACCTCCCTCGCTGCTCGACAAAAAAAAATTGAGCCAACAGCAACTAACTTCGTAGCAGCATTACTGCACGGTCGCTCCCCCCCCTCCACGTGTTAAAATCACGGAGAGCGGAACACTTTGTATCCCTGGACAGGTCTGCCTATTAACCCGGTACTCATTGGTACTCACGTTGATGTTCGCTTAAAGATAGAAGAGCCACTTTATTCCTTTCGTGCACGACGGAGACTGGGACCACGCTCGTGCCTCTCTGGAAAACCCCTGGTTTTCCACCTAAGATACGCCTTCCAAGTACTACAAATACGATCCCAGTGCCAGAACCCAGGCAATTACCGGGCTTTCAACCACATACAAAGCAGTATCATAACACACGCATGCATGCATACGCTTCTAGTGGAAACCGCACGTGCGTACGAGTATTCCTCGTGAAAATGCAAATATAGCATCTGGCTGTCCTATAAATTACACGAAAGAACAGCAGAACATGAGCTAATAATACTGTATTGCCACTGCAGTGTCACCCCCACCCCCCTCCGCCTCCCCTCCCGCCCCTATACATGGACAAAAATAAAAGCAAAACGCTGAAAGCTTGAAAAATGTTGCACTTTTGTTCGGCAAAAATAACCCGGAAGCATCGTTGACCGTCTCACCACCCAAGCACCATTACACCGTCTTACCATGGGCATAGTTTACCGTATGTACATTGCAATGAATACCTCACGATGAAAACAATTACGGCGAATACATTGACAATGAAAACAACGATTTCGGAGGCGTTCTTCGACGATGATATGATAGTGGTTCGCCCTTAAAATTCCGAAGCTCCTCACTTTGTAAGCGAGCGCCACACCCCACCCGAAAACTGGCTTCGCTAGTAAAAAAATCAAATTGCATCCCGAGGAATAAACCCCACATGGCCCAAGCATACCAAAACCTCCTTTTTCCAGAAGGAAATAGCCAGCATTGCGACGATTTTGGGTGAAGGAGCCCCGTCATTCAGAAAACCTTTGAGCGGAAATGAGCTATTATAGTAACCTCTATCGTAGAACGCGTCTGTCTGTCTTCGAACAGCAAACAGACAAAAAAAAGGGGTGGCTCTCTTGTTCAAGCTCTCCGACGTGGTGGAGGTGCCCACGGTGGAAGCAGGAGGGGGTAGTCTCGATATCGTGCGTGGCCGTAGTCGTATGACCATAGACCCCCGCATCCCTACCACACGGTGCCGGGAAGGAGTACGTCCGGTTTTCACCGACCAGGAAGACATTGCGCGCACCAAGCGCGAAGCAAAAACGGGAGGAGTTCGGCGTGTCTCATGAAAGGTGAGCTGCGTTCTCTACTAAAGAACCGCTTGTGAGGCGGATTTTCGTGCATATATATGGTATATATATATATATGGGTGACAGCGTCGAATTAATTGATTTGTTTTCCGGTGTGGTGGTGGTGGTGGTGGTGGTGGCGGCGGGGGATACCTATGTCGTGGCGGGGGGCTGGAAGTCGTTACCATCATTCTTACATCGCAAAAAAAAAATGACGCACGCCCACCATCGACGCGGGTCAAGGGGAGGAGGACGGGGGGGCGCGGGGGGGGGGGGGGGGGGGTCCTATACCACTCCGGCCGGCAATATAGCCACCATTTCGACTCTGACGTGACCACGAAACGATCATTATGTTCACCGACGGAATGGTACCTGGCACCGGTAATATATCTGTCCAAACAACCATCCTTCATCCACCTCTCCTCCCGCTGCTGCTGCCCCCCCTCCCCCCCCCCCCCCCCCCCCTCCCCCCCCCCCGGGCTCCGGTCATGCATGACAATGAGTACCCCCCCCGCCCCCCCCCCCCCCCTCCCAACTTTTCAATATTTTTGGAACAACTGCACTCACATTAGAGTAAAAACTACTTGGAAATAGAATGGGACCCTTCCTCAAGCTACTGAAAGCTGTAAAAGGGTTCTCTATTCCCTACCCACCCACCCACCCACCCACCCACCCGCCGACGTATAACTTAACCCTGTTCCCAATGCAGCAAACCAAAAAAAGGCCCCAGCCTAAATCCAAGTAGTTTTGTACCCCTTGAAAAAAGTGTGCAAACGGGCAGAGAGCTACAGACAGCAGTTCTGAAAGGGAATAGTAACCACAGCTCATACGTATCCCGAAAAGATGCGAACATGAAATATTTGATAGTCCCCGTGACACATGCATCGCCACCGCCTCTACAGTCTTTTACGGTAGCACCACTGACGCGGCTTGGAATATATATATAAGCCACCGTTTTACACTCATATGCAGAGTCAAAACGTGTCTTAAATTTCCCCGGGCAATCAGATGGGCGTTTGGCAGAGTACCGTATGTGAAAAAATAAAACTCTCGATCGGCTCGATCGAGCAGACTCTGGCCGGCTGCTCTGCACGAGACGACGGCGGGGCTCTTACGACGAGGGTGTGAGCGGGCGACTCCGAAACAACAACAGCAACAACAAAACGAAACAATAAAAAAAACATAATCGAACGCCGTCATGAAACTCTGGGCGTGGCAAAAGCGGCGGACGGGGGAGGGCGCGGCGGCGGCGACCGCGGCGTCCGGACACAACAAAACACACAGCACACGCACGCACGCACGCACGCACGCACGCACGGACGGATTGACTGACGGATTGACTGACGCACGCACGCACTTCGGACACCCCCGGCCCCCTTTTTCTGGGCGTTTCAGTGAGTACGCACTCGGTCCCGTGAAGTAAGGAGCCTTTGTAGTACATATAAATGGACGAACCATCCTTATTTTACGGGACAGAGTGGCAAATACCTGGTACGCCCCAATAACCCATGATACTGTACGCATGTTACCCTCAGCCACCGTTAACTCAATCACCCCTGCCCCCCCCTCTCTCTCTCCCCCCCCGCCCCCCCCTATGATTCGAAGAGGATGCGTGGTCAACGGGTCCAAAATGACCCTGGCAAGCAACAAATGAGTACACGCCCACGCCCCCCCCATATCATATTTAGCAGGGAGGCGGGTGGGGGGGGGGGGTGGGGGGGGGGGTGGGGGGGGGGGGTATCGTAGGGATGTGAGGGTCTACGGCCATACGATTACGGCCATGCATGAAAGTGAGTAAGTACACCCCCAACCCTACCCCCCCCCCCCCTCCCACCCTCTGCGCTCTTGACTCGTTCGCATGTCCCACGACTTCATCCCTCCCCCCCCCCCTCCCCCCCCTCCCCCCTCCCCCCCTTCCCCTCCTCCCTATCCTTACACCCTACCCCCCTCCCCTTTTTCCAGGAGTTCACAACACAAGGGCGGTTTGCGGTGGATACACAACCCGTCTCCTGTACGTACTCTTACGTGCTGGCATGCCCCCCACTCCCCCCCCCCCCCCCCCTGTACTCTCCCCTTGCCGTTCTCTCAGCTACCTGCTGCACCCCCTCGCCGCTCTTCTTCCACGCTCAACAAAAAAAAACATACGGGAAGAAGAAGCATCGTCATTTTTTCTTCTTCTTTTTTTTTTGGAGGGGGAGGGGGAAGGAGGAGGACGGGTTGGGTGTGTACCTACCTAATAGAATCAGAAAGTGGTGGTGTGGAGAGAAGGTTTCGGCGGCTACACACGATACACCTCTCTGTTGCGCGTGCGTGCGAGCGCGCTCTTTCACATTTATGTACTGGCGACGACCGATCGTGGCCGGATGTCTGAGACACCGCCACCCTGATCGAGTGCTGCTGGACGGCAACTCTTTCTCGCACCCGGCACCACCTTACGCCAGCCACGAAGCCATTACAACTACCACTACAGCCCCATCAATCTGCATACCCTCTCCCCCCCCCCCTCCCCCCCCCCTTCTCCTCCTCTCTCCGCCTCCACGCCCCCGTTAAAACCCGACGTGGCCCGCCCCGGCGTTCTAAGGGATGAGAGAGAGTCCATGGCCATAAGACAAGAGAACACCCCCCCCCTCCAACTGAACCTCTTCGCAATATCTTCGCAACGGCTGCATGTCGGCATGTGCTGCTACAGCACCCCACGGGCTTCACAGCGGCTCTATATAGTGCCACCACGGCAAGCCTTCCCCTCCGCGGCAAACATCCCTCCCTCCCTCCCTCCCTCGACAAACTCCCTCCTCCCTCCCTCGACAAACTCCCTCCCTCCCTCCCTCGACAAACTCCCTCCCTCCTTCCTCGACAAACTCCCTCCCTCCCTCCCTCCCTCCCTCCTCCCCCCCCCCTCCTCCCTCCCCCCCCCCCTCCCTCCCTCCATCCATCCCTCCCTCCCTCGACAAACTCCCTCTTCCCCCCTCACCACTTCCAGGTGAAACGGCAACAATCGCAACAACGTCTGCCGTCCCCAACTCCCTCCCTCCCTGCAGATAATACGGCGGGGGGGGGGGGGGGGGGGGTACTCATTTGCTGCTTGCCTTAAGTCATTTGACCATTGACCACGCATCACGAAGCAGGGGGGGCAGCAGCAGCAGCAGCAGCAGCAACAACAACACCGCCAACACCAACGCCACCATCACCATCATCACCCCCACCCCGACCCCCACCCCGACCACCACCACCACCACCAACACCACCACCACCAGCGGCGATGGCGATGGCTGCGCCGGCCGGGAGGCGGCGGGGGCGGGGGCGCGGGGGGGGGGGATACTCATTTGTTGCTTGCCTGAGTCATTCGACCATTGAACCATTGACCACGCGTCCCTTTCGAGACGTGGGGGGGGGGGGGGGGGGGGGGGGGGGGTATACTCCTACCACGCATGTCCGTACTCGGAGAAAACATCGTAGACCCCCGGGAGGCGGAGCGGGCCGCGCACTGGGGGTGGGTGGGGGGGGGAATCACGGGAGTTCCAATCATCTCCAGGCGCGATGATTGGAGGGGGGACCGGTAGCTGTAGTGGCGGCGGCGACGGTGGGCTTTCCTTCCGCGCTGTAGCCCCAGAGGCCAACAGAGGCATCCCATGAGGCGGAGGCGATGAGGGGGAGGTAGGGGTGCCAGGAAACGTCGCGAGTGTTGCCGCGGTGCCAGGCTAAGCTTTGCACCTAAAGAGTCGGGGAGGGGGGAGGGGAGGGGGGAGGGGAACCAAAAGTGACGAAAAATAATGCAAAAGATGCGCGGAGGGGGGGGGGGTACTCATGTCATGCATAAAAGGGAAGGGGAAAAAAAAAGGGAAGGGGAAAAAAACGCAAAAGGTGCGGGGGGGGGGGAGGGGGGCAAAGGGGGGTTACTACGAGGGGGGGGGGGGGGGGGGGGGGGGGTGTACTCGATAGGAGAGATGCACTCGATCT
This sequence comes from Nereocystis luetkeana, assembly GCA_031213475.1. NCBI lineage: Eukaryota > Phaeophyceae > Laminariales > Laminariaceae > Nereocystis > Nereocystis luetkeana. The sequence goes on from JARUPZ010000004.1 coordinate 9,531,058, forward strand.
CATGCATGGCCGTCGTCGTGTGGCCATAGACCCTCGGATCCCTACAATGCCGGGACGGAGCATGTCGGGTTTTCAACGACCAGGCCGACGTTGCTTGCACCAAGCGCGAAGCGCCGTGAGGTGTCTGGCGAGTAGTCGCATGAAAGGGTGAGCTGCATCCTACTAAGAATCGCTCGTAAGGCGGACTTGCATAT